>JAPYZA010007144.1:0-10408 GCA_030522685.1 Eupelmus azureus
TCCATCCTGTTACCCAACTCAAGCCCATAACGACATTAACATTAAAGGTCCCTGATGATCCACATTAAACCTCATTTAGCCTATCACCTCAACCATCACCACTCAAACCAAAAAACTCCCTCACCCAACCGCACCGAACTCCGCGTTCCCATTCGGCATGAAAATTGAAAATAAGTCGAATAATAACCAAAGCCGCGCTTACGGAATAGCCATAAATTAAATTTCCTACGCCGATATATATCAGTCTCGAGAAACAAAGGTATAACTTTCACGCGCGCTGCGCGAGCCCTCGGCTAAATTACAATAGCTCATTGCAGGCCTCACAGCACGTGAAGTCATATTACCAGGTAGTATAAATTCCGCATTAGGTCACACGCATAAGCGCGCATTAAGCCCCGGGAGCAAATTGATTTTATGCAAATAGCCGGCAAGGATCGCCGATGAAAAATAATAAAGAATCGTGAAAAATCGTGCAGGCCTTCGGGGGGAATCTCTGAAAGGATGAAAAAAATTGACTTACGCTAAAAGGCCTGGCTAATGATTATTCTAATCGATTCGAGGTATACGCGAGTATACATATAGGAGAGAAAAAGCGCGGCAAACGCGAATCTCATAATCGGCTTCGCGCTTACGCATTATGCACCTGGGAGAGAAATCGCATTTGCAAATTAATATCCATAAAGCGCGCAAATTTATCGCCCGCGCTGCGAATCGTCCGCCGTGTGTGTATGCAAATGTCTGGTTGAAGGAGCGCGCTGTGCGGCTGGGTTCCTGGAAAATGAGATTTTTCTGTTCTTGGAGTGGATCCTCCCCCTCTTGAGAGGTTAGAGTGGCTTAAGCTGCAGTTGATCGCGCCAGGAGACGGCGAGTTAAAAGGATTTTTCGAATGATTTAGTTGCTTTTCGGGGAATGACGGGTATGGGTTATCTTGAAGAAGGTTGTTTTGTAATAATTGGAGGCTTTGGGTTGGAGTTGGGTGGTATGTGTTACGTTTCCGAATATCAAAGAATGTTGATGATTGAAAATATTTAATTTTCCCGTGATCGATATGAGGATTGAAAAATTATAATGAATTGTTTTAATGTTTAAAGAAAGGAACGATTTCATTTGAACTATATTTTGGCCACGCTTCGATATTGAAATGATTTTACTACTTAATCTACTTAATAATTTTATATGTATGTTTTAATATGAATATATTTATATTTTAACAATAATTTACAATTAAAAAGTTTCTATTATATTGTATTATTAAGTAAATTTTTATTCTTAATAAAAATTAAGAAATTAATTAAGAATTAATTAAGAATTAATTTTTATTCTTAATTGTTATTCTTTTAGGTATCTACAACAAAGGCTGTCATATACCAGTGCTTTAAATTTAGAGAGTAACCTTTCTTTACATCTTTAAAAAATGCATAATGCATACTATTATTTTCTTTTTTCATCAATTCGTTCCTCAATTTTTGTGAAATGATATTTGAAAATTTTGTTCAAAAAACATTTTTTTAACTATACGAGTACAGAAAAGTTTGAAAATATTTTTCTTTCGAAGTAATAACATATCATTTTTTAGTAATTCCGTACAAAATTTTCAATTTGTAAACAAGTGATTAAGACAATGTGAAATCCTCATTGTTGTCGATAATTACAAAGACCCAGTTTTCTCATTGAATTTATATTTTAAAGAGAATACATCACTGGTGTGTTGTAGTTGCTCATTAATTCTAAAATACTATCCATAACATACCAGAGAGATATTTTGTAAAAACAAAATTATGGGAAAAAACTCGATTCCCGTGTTTTTCCATAACCGTGAACTTCTCATTCCTTTATACACTCAAATTCACATAGATAATACATCCACTTATTAAAATCAACAACCCACTATTCGATCCAGCCATTACCCATCACTCCTTTTCCCTCCACAATATCCATCCTTACTTCACCCACCAACATCCATATCCAACCCATATAACCCTGCATACCCGTCACACCTTAACTCCCCCAACTCACCTTTCTCAGCTATACCGCCTATGCATTAGCCACGCCACCGAACTATCTCTCTCCTATCCATATAAACATTTCACGGCTGTTTCCTCGCTCGCGCGAGTGCGCACGTGTTGCCTGACATCATTCAGCCCGCGCACAACTCTTCGGCTTTCTTCGTGCGTACACACACCTTTTTTCCAGGCCGATATGCTAAGCAGAGAGCGAGAACACACACGTGGGACAGGTCGAGTTAATGCCCGACTCTTTTCTTATCCCGTGGAAATCTATATTGTGCGGGTGCGCCACGAGAGAACGGTTAAGCCGATTATGGCCAGCGATTTTTCAGGGGGTTGCAGCGCTAGGTGAAAGTCGAGCTTTATGGGCCGTGCGGATTTTCTTTTGTAGATGGCTGGGTAAAGGTTTGGTGTTATGTAAGTAGGTGTGGTGTTTGGGTCGAGGCTGGTAGCTGGTCTGTTTACGTAATGTGGTGATTAAAATAAATTTGTGGATTTGGAGGTAGTATTTGATTGCCATAACGTTTTTGGTACCGGGTTAATTGCGAATGGTACAATAGCATTAAAGGATCAGACTAGTAACTTATTATGCCGAGGTGGATTTGATGTTTCAGGACAATAGCCTATATTGATGATGTAGCATTCGAATTTTACAACTAAATATAAGAACTACAAATGAGACACTGCCTATATTCACCCACGCCCACATCCTCGAAATATTTAAACCAACTATTAACCAATCCCACCACTGAATACGCAAAATACAATAATCGATCACACCAATGAATCACACCATTATTTAAAATCCATTACTCAGACATATTTCACGATTATCTCACCTCATAGTTATACACAACCCACTGCACCCTTCACCCAACCATCGTCCAAATCAATCCAGTTCAACCATCTTATACCACGAAGCCCAATATTATTAATGTCTCTAACCCAGCACTGTAACCTATACCTGACACTCTCCATCTTCTGACATGCAAATAATCCGCGTGCAGCCGCCTCCACGAGCGGCGCTTTCGTGGGATTCTCATTATGCGTACATTACGTGTATATATACCTGCGCATAGCGATTATTAATAGCAGCGCGGGAGCCGAGCGTTAGAAGTATATGCGCGCATGCATAAGTAGGAGGAAGAGATTTTTCCGTAGAGTGTCGCTTAGACAAGTTAATGAATCGATGGCTAAGTGAGGTGAAGGGGATAGAGTGGCTGATTCAGAGATACTAAATCTCGAAGCACTGACAGTAAATTTGTTTATTAAGTGGCTACCAATTTAAGTGTTAATGCGGCGGCGAGGTTTTTCTCTTGGGTAGGTGAAGGAGTGAGTTTGGTCGTAAAGGTGTCCTGGGGGTGATTAGATTGTTAATGGTTTGGATGAGGAAAATTGTTGAGTTGGTTCATTTGTTTGTAATGATTACAAGGGAACGTGGAATAGAAGCTTGATTTGTGCTGAGAAAAAGCTGCTGACTGAAGGAATCATTTGTTGTTAATTTATATATACTATTCAAAGTAACATGTTTTTACAACTTTTTATGTTAACTTGCTATGATTACCATACGTGAATTGAAATAAAGTGAATAAATCCATCCACAGTACATTTTTGTGTTATTTAATATGTTCTTCAGAAATAAAAAGTATGCAAATGTGAATCGAAGCTATTGACAAAAAACCTATTACAGCAGACAATGTCAAAAGCTGTTTCTCATCCTTTTTCTAGTAGCACTTTATCAAGTACCTTTGAAGACTTAGGAAAGCCATTCTCCGCCATGGAAAGATAAATAGCCGGCACATAAGAAATTACAATATGAATCGCGCCCACATCTACGACCGACGAACCTTCTCCGCTCACGAGCGCCTTCGTTTCGTACTTTTGTGTTCCTTTTTTTCTTCCTTATTGACGTGTTTAATCGAAACAGAAAAGAGGATTCCTTGGCTTTTTTGACAAGTTTATAAAATGAATTACTACGGAATTTTTCATCGTGCATGAAAAATTGAACTTGAATGGCTCAAGGACTGAACGAACGTAGCAAAGAACTTTTTTAAAGATTTTTTTTACTATTTTTTAGTATTTTAGTCAATGAAGTTTTAAAAATAGAAGTTTTTCAAATTATTTTACATGCGAGAATGAAAGTCAGAAGATCTAATGGTTGTTATTTTGGTATATCCTAACGAGATCTTAACAGGGGCCTAACTAACAGGTGGAATTATATTAATAATAGCAACTTACTTAGGTCTGAATTAGTGCCTATTTAATTTTTTAGAATTTTCAAAGAAAAGTTTACCTATAAAATACTGATTTTATATCGAAAAAAGTCTCTGTTATAAGATTTTTAAGCCTTAGAGTTTTTGTTTATAAATTTAACTAACTAAAGATCACCCATTAGTTCTTCATTTACTAATTGTATGCTTTATATTTACATTATCAAACTACATTTTCTTTGAATATAGCTCTTTGACATCGTAAAAACTCATTCACATGACACTATGACAGTACAATAATAAAGTTATTATTAGCAATTTACTTACCTTGAAAACATTACATTGGGCTGACATAATAGTTCAAAAATAATAAAGTTTATATACTGGTATTTACTATTCTAGGAAATTCATTCAGTCTTGAAATTCTTATGAATTAAATTATCATTTTGTTTCCTTACTGAGGAAACTTTATGGAAAAAAAATTATAAGACAATATATAAAAGCATCTTTTGAAATATTTGTCAAAATACACTATTATTGGAAAATATACATGCGGATGCATATGAGTTTATACTTTTTTCTAAAGTTATATCTCTGAATTTAACTTATCCATTTTAATTTCCAAAAACTTGAAAATCCAAAAACTTTTTTTTGTTTTTTTGTTAAGAATAGAGACTAAAAACTTTTATATGAATACTTTTAATTTTATAAAAATATTTTAAAATCCACAATTTTTAAAAAAATTCAATATTATTGTTATGTACTTACAAACATAAATTTAAGAGTAATTTTTTGTACCTAAAATTGCCACTTTTTGAATGGTTGTATCTGTGAAACAATAGTTGAAATTTTTTGAAAAGATTTTAGTAATCAGAAGTAGAGAGAACATCATATCTTTGAAAAAACGATATTGATGAAATTTTGAGGTAGTATCATATAAAAAAACGCCTATTTTGTTGTTTTGCCGAATGAGAATCTATTTTTATGATAAGATTTAAAGTTTTTAAAATGTTTCAACCATTTTTTATCTGTCTCTTACAAATTTATTATCTAATCTAATGAATAAAATCTCGTTTACAAGTTATATAGCAAGTGAAATTTGTAACGCAACAATACACTTTCTTATGATTAAAGACTAATATTTAATTATTATAATAAGAATATAAATCTAATAATAGTTAAGACTAAAAAATCAAAAATTTGCCTCGTGCAGTTAACAATAACTATAGTCTTTTTATAAGTAATTTTTTAACATTTATTTTCAATAATTTTTAAAAAATTTCTGCTCAAAATTACCTATTTTTAGAAAAACATTATTTAAAAAATCAGTTTTCATTTAAAGCGTTATTAAAATGTGGACACCAATATCGAAAATATTATATTTTTCGTTTTTTATTAATATTTATAAGGAAAAAATAATTTGAAAAACAAAAATGATTTTACTTCAATTTATTTTCATTATATTTCATGTAATATATATGTAAACCTATATTTGTTAATTTTTATGACATTTTATGATTGTTTTACGATTATTAACAATTTAAATCTATTTATGATTATTTGAAAAAAGTAGTTAATTTTTTTTGTGTTTACTTTTTAATTTACACATGCTAATCTCCACTAACCTTACCTCCATCCGCCTCGTTTCGACCGCCTAATCTACAGTCTTCTATAAAATATTCATGAAACAACGTAAACTTTTATATTTAAAAAAGTGTATTTATTAGCAATTTTCAGTAATTTTGAGAAAGATAAGTGACAATAGGCTACGATCTTAAACCGTGCAACGTTTACTTTTAACTACTTTATTTAAAACCATGTCAATGTTACTACAAAAAATATGCAAGGGATGCAGGTATTATCAGCGTTTTTTTAAATGATGGGTTATAAAAATGCATATAGCGTGCATGATTTAAATTTTAAATTATATTTCTCTTATTTAAAAATGTTTAAAGAAGTCTGTACATTATAATGGTTTGAAGTAGTATCTTTAATTACTGTTTTCGTTTTAACTTCAAACGGTAAAAAATTTATTATAGATAACAAGTTTAAAATATTGTAGCTACATAAGCTTCGTGTTTTGCCATAAATTTTCAAACATAGAATATCAAGGATTTTCAAGCTTACCTACTTCACAATTTTTCTTCTATAATCGTAAATAACTTAAAAATTACGTAAAATTTTAATGAATTAATTACGCTTTCATATTTAACAATACTGTAAACTGTGTAAGTTGTATCATTATTTTTCTAAATTATTAGTAATTATTTTATTATTTTATTATTGATGCATTTTTTTATCGAAAAGGAACTTCGCTAAGGTTTATATTTCTTGTAGCATCTAAGAATTTACATTCGTATAAGTTTTCAAAGAGAATTCAATACTCAGATTATTTCTCAAACATTAAAATCTTTAGTAACATAATAAAAAAAAAAACTAAAAGAGTTCTTCATTAGCGTCATAAAAGTTATTGTTTACGTTTCATAAAATTTACAACTATATAATTAAATCATAATTGCACTATTATACTCACAACCGATTCGGTTTACATAATTTGCAAAAATAAATACAGTGACACAATCACACTAATAAATCAAAATTCCTCTCTAAACAAACAAACATAAACCACACTCGCTTCTTATAAATCACCGCAGAACACAATCCAACCAATTACATAAACCTTTTACCAATGCCACCATTATTGATAATCCATCCACCCGAGAGTGCACGCAACAACAATTATCCAACCCATTGACACAACCATCTAAAACCTTCAATAAACCCCCCCCCCCCCCCTATCGAACTAAACAATAAAACTCTCAATCAACTCTCAGATCCATCATCCTTCTCAGCATCAGCCGGAGGCACAGCTAGTTTTTCGCAATTCGGCGAATGCATACACACACTCGCAGAGAGAGAGAGAAAAACATCAGCGTCTGTCTCTCGGTACTCGCGATAAATTGATTCATTATCGCGATCGCGTACGCGCCGAGTGTATATATCCTTGCCTGCGATCGCCTTGACACACTCCCCCCAGGTAAACCTATAAATATTAAACTGGAAAAAAAAAGGAACGCGCGCGTTTATTCCCCGAGGCTCGCTCGCTCGCTTACGGTATATAATAAAATCCGCGCTTCTCTTTTCCTCTCGCTTTTTTTGTTGGTGGGGATATATACTGACTTATTTTGCGCGCGGAGAGAGAGAGAGTTGAGTGCGATTTATCGGATGAATCGGGCCCGGCGATTTGTACTGGAGGCGTCTTCGCGGGCTAAAAATAGACTGGTAGAGAGGCAGAGTGCGAGAGCGCAGTGAGAGAAGGAGGCGAGCTGTCGAGCTGATGCGGCGATTTTTGTTGAGGAGTTTTGGGGGAGTGTGAGGGATGAGGCGGTGGGTGGGTGGATGGTTTTTTGAGGGGTTGGAAGTTGGGTTGATGATGTTGATGTTTTATTGTTTAAGGTAATTGGATAAGTGGGAATTGTAGGTCGACTCTTGCTAATACTGTTAGTGGATGAAAATTAGATTAAAGTGTAGAGTTACTGAATTTATATAGTTGCATGTTAAGAATCTATTGAAAGAGGTAAGAATATCCGTGCGAAGTTGTACCGCAGCTTGAATGTATAAGGCTGTATAGATGTATATAAGCTTGTGTTGTAATTCTTACTGTAGCTCCATTATTAAAGTTATTCTTACAATTGAAAATTTTTAATTACTATTTGCTTTCTCCTCGAGAAACCAGAATCCAACTATCGTCATGTTTTGTGTTTGAATATAAATAATTGGTTTATTCATTGATGATAACAAAGGATAAATTTAATCAATAAGTAAAATATTTTAATTAATTTAGGTCTTTTGTTATAGACGACAATAAACGCGCATTAAATTTTATAATTATATTATCTTTTTCATTTAATTTATACATCCTTATCTGAATGAATATTCTCACAAAATTTTATTGCAATCATAAAACAAAAGCTATCAAATTGCTAAATACCTTTCATTCCTGCATTAAAATAAAAATAAAAGCTGAAACCAAATAAAACTTTATACAATATTTTGTCCATTAATTACCCAATTAACATTGAAATCTTATATTACTTTACAACCTCACACTATCACTTACAACCAAAACATTCACCAGCCCAATCCACCTCAACAAAACTCCTTCCTTTCATAATTTACAATACCAATAAAATATCCCAATGTCCCAGCACACCCACCTTTCATTCCCCCTCTCAAAACAGAAAACAAAATCAAAATGCCCATAAACGGCGCCAAAAACTCAGCGCCGTCGCAATACATCGTTCAGCGTACACTTTTTTCTACGCTCGCTCCGGCCACACTTGGGTAATCACAAAATGGAACAGCGGCCGACCTTCGAACTTCCGGAGGCCCGTTTATAGGAGGCATCGCCACCGACGCTAACGTAAATATTTAGTCTCTCGCGCTCCAAACGCGATTTTTGCGCTCGCTTTTTTTTTTTTTTTTTAATGTGCGACGCCCCCGAGAGTTGGCTGGTTGGGAGAGCTTGGGACGCAAGCTGAATTAATATTCGAACACTGCGGGTGATTAATTTTAATTTTAGGCGGGGATGTGGGTTTATTTTTAGGTGGGTTGGTGGTTTTATGATATAGGCTGGTTTTAGCACACTTTTTTGTACTTGTTATTTTTGTTTTGATAGGATAATTTTAATTATTATTTGTCGAAACGTAAAAAATCAATTATGAATTTCTACGTTATTGAGTAATATTTTTACAACTCTTTATTCACTTTTGCAAATAAATTCAATTGTTCGGCTATAAAGTTTCTATTCTGTACGTCCGATTATTATCTATCTAAATTTATTAGCTTTTTGTGATAAAATATTATTTCTCCGCGCGAAACTTATTTAAATCGTATGCATAGGAGTGCCTATTTACTATTTCCACTCCAGAAAATACATCGGTCCTCCCCGAAGTAAATCGAATAAATCCACGACAATCCATTTTCCCCACCCATTAAAAAACATTTCGAGCATTTAATTTACATAAATCTTTCAACGCGAATTCAATAAATTTCACGGAAAGCCAATCCACCACGCGGTAAAACATCACAAAATGCTTTCCCGCACGAATGCACATTAACCTCTTCCCCGACGATAACCCAAAAATAAAACTATAACATCGCCGCAATAAAACAGACACGCACACACCCATCCTACCTTGACCAACTAATTCACTGAAACGCGCAGCCGCTGCACATCTCAATCCAAAGCTGTATACGATACATAAAGCCACCTATCCCATATCCCTTTGTGCTCGAGCCCGTAAAATACACGGGCAGAGGAGAGGCAGCAAAACGCGCGCGGCGCCAGGCGAAAGCTCGCGGCGCAATCGATTCCGTCGCGCCAGCTGATCGTCGCCGTCTGGTCCGCAGCCGCCTCGCACTCGCGTATATAATCCGAAACACCTGGCGTGGGTGCGTTGCTCGCTGCGATAACGTCGGCGGGGCCCCCCTTTGCTTGTTATACTCTTTTTTTTTTAAGGCGCCTGGGTGTGTTTTTTTTGTGGATAGTTTGCGCTTTTTTTGGTTGCGGTTTTTTGGTGGTTGGGGATTGGTGGACGGGTGCAAGAAGGGATTGGGATTGTTTTTTGGGAAATTGGGAATGAAATGTTGTAGAATTGTGTACGTGGATCGATCGGATATATTTTGCGTATTTACTTGAAAAAACTTTAATATATTTTTAACTCCTTAATTTTTTGTAAGTTTTAAATATATATGAATTTGTTCGAAAAATTCTTTGAAAACAAATATACAATTCTGTTTACACTATACTTTATTTTGAATTTTTTAGAAAACATTATTATTTTGGGTTTTACCCGCATACTTCTAATTAGACTGAATATTCATGAAAGATAAAGCTTTTACGATTGTGCAAGTAGATTTTTATGTTTATTGAAAATTGATACTTAATACTGAGTTTTTGTCATGTGAAAATATTATGTAATGATGATAATACAATGCTAGGATTCTATTTCTCGAATCTTTCATGAACATCAGAGGAACTTTATGAATGCAAAGAAAAAACGTAAAACTATTTTTGTCCTTAGAAGAAGTAAACTAAAGAATTTTTCTTTAGTATAGCTCTTATGTAATAAGTTAATTACACTTTATACTCTTGACAATTGGAATGTTCGCTATTGTGTAAAAAAGCTG
>JAPYZA010007145.1:0-10408 GCA_030522685.1 Eupelmus azureus
ACGCATATATGTATACACACTCCGTCTTTTTCACCTCGCGCACAGTCGCTCTAATTAATGCAGTTGCTCTCCCGGCTTCTCTCTAAAAGTAAATAATTGTGTTTAACAAATAACAGTCACCGGGGGAGGGCTTTGAAAGATGGTTTTGAAGGGTGTTTGGACAGGGTGTAGCTCGCCGCCGTGGCTCGCTTTGCGCTAAACTTTCGAGTGTAGCCGGAAGTGCAATGGTCTCCCGGCCCTCGTTATACGCGCTTGCCAAGGCTAAAGTTTGCAGGTAGCGCTGGATTTATGCCGGCGACGCTGCCCCTATGCCGACGAGCGCGCCCGTTTACTTCGTCCGCCAGCGGCTGCATTATAAACGCCTGTTTTATTGCTACCCCCCGCCCGCGCGCGAGTTTCGGCTGATTTTTGCTATGTGCCTCGCGGGTTATCAACTTTGGCTTTTTTTTGTTTTGTTTTGTGTGGTTGTCGATGGGGATTGTTCATTTTGATGTGTAATTGTTGGGTTAGAGGAAAGTGATTTTTTAATGATGCGCGTTTGTTGATTGCAGATTTTGTGATCGTCCATTGATCGGTATATCGTTTTGTCAGGCACAAATCTCTTTTAAAATTCAAAATAAAGCAAAAAAACGCGATTACAGCATTCCAAAAGACTACCATTCAATCTCGCATGGTCTCTCCATATCAATTAAACAATAAATCCAAGAAGAAAAACCACGCACCCACCTCCCCGCGCAAAAAGCTACATCCACCCACGATTTTTCGGGCCCGCGCGCGCCTGCAATCAATCACCCAGAAACAACGCGCCGAGGCATTCTTTCACCCCAGGATATTCGATCGCTCGATAGACTCCCTCCGTCGCGTTATTCCAGCCTCGACTATACCCACCACACACACACCCACGCACACACATCGAGAGATCGCGAAATAGGCCAGCAAGCAGCAACTCCCGGCGGCATAAAAGTCGGGAGGCGCGCGAAGCCGCGCGGCACAACGGAGAGCGAGCGAAGCCAAGCGAAACGATATGCGAGTATATAACCGGCAAGGCAGATAGCAAGCAAAGCGGGATGATTCCCAAAGGGCCGGCGCATCGCGCCTATATACACACTTGCAGACTCGTTCTACTATGCGGCCGCCGTGTGTATTAGCATGCGTATCGGGCCTCCGAGTCGCGCCGCGGGTGTGTTTCGCGGACTGCTTTATAAAGGCCCTGCGTTCGGATCGATCCGCCTTAATTTCCTTCCTGCTCGCTCTTCCGGCTTCGACGGGCGATATATCATCGGCGGCGGGCCTCGTAAATTTCCCGCGCGCTTCGGGCCACTCTCGGCGCGAGATGGCACACACACACACAGCCGTAAAGAAAGACCAGAGCCTTTTCCTCCAAAAGGGAGCTCTATATCTCGGCCAGCCCGTGTCCAATCGAACGGCCGCTCGCCACTATAGGAACGTTAAATCCAACGCTAAAGCACATACGTCTCCGCGCAGCTCCCTTAATCGTTTTTCCCTCCTCGCTATATATACTTTCAATTCGGTTATATCGGCGTTAATGGCCCTCGGAGCTGCGAACGATTAATTTACCCCACCCCGATAAAGAGCGCCGGGGCGAAATCATTCATGGGGCTATCGCGCGCCGCGTATATAACTTTTCCTCCCCCCTCGCGCCGCAGGTCATTGATTTGCGGGGCACGCGCCGGCCGCGCGGCCTATATAAGAAGCCTTTTCGGCAGAAGCGACCGGCCGATAAGAAGCTGGACCGTGAGAGCCGCGCGGCCCGCTGATAAAGTGCGCCGGCCGCAGCCGAGGAGCTCTCTATCAAAGCCGCTCGTGTGAAAAGTAGCCGATAGCAAGCCGGGAGAGCTGGACCCTCGACTGGGCTTAGCTCGCGCGCGAGAATGGACACTCGATGAGATAAGAAAGCTCGGAATTTTTCTCAAGCCCGCCGCTGGTGTGTATAGGTATACATAGAAGGATTCGTGCGGTGGTTTGGGGGGCGATGTTTGGGCGCGATGATTTGCGCCGGCAATGAACATTTCAATCGGCCGGTTTCTCGCTGCACTCCAGCGCGCGACATGGTTTGGCCGGGCGCCAGGGAGCATTAAGCCACCTTGCACTCGCTCCTTTTTCTTATCCGCGAGAGGGTGTGTGTACACACGCGGCTGCGCTTTTGTTTCGCGCGCCGGCGGTATATAACAATGGGAAAGATGGAAAATAACGAGGGGCTCGTGCGGGCCAGCGAGCCGCTGTGGACGGGGGAATAATGGAAAGAATAAGCGGGAGAGAGCTGCGGCGCGGGAAAACACGTACAATTTACTCCCCGAGCGCCTTGGCTGCACGCCCTTTTTATATAATTGTGTTTCTGGGGATTCTTTCGATAATGACACGAGCACCGCTCGCTTCTCCATCTCTGTTGCAGACAAAGCACCCTCGGAGGCGTCGTTCCGGGGGACCGAGTACTTGACGATAGACCTGGGCAAGGGTAACCCGGTCCTCAGCACGCAGGAGAGCGTCTTTCTGACCTTCAAGACGAAGCAGCCCAATGGACTTCTGTTCTACTCGGGTGAGTTGATTTTATTGATTTTACTTTTCTGAGTGGGCTCGGTACTTTTATCGGGACTTTGCCGTTTTGAAAAGTGGTACTGATTATTTTTAATGACTTGTCGTAGCCCTCACCTATTAACCCCTTAACTGGCAAGGTATTTATAACTTTTCATGCCAAAACTGGTAGTAACAAATACTAATAATTACACAAAACTAGTGGATATACGGGTTTTTGAGATCGCCGATTTCATTCCCGTCGTTTTTGGCCTATGGAGTTCCGAGGAGGTTAAAAATCAGGGTAAGGGTTAATTCTCAATTTTTCTGTGACAACAAATTTTTTCAGTGTCTCTCATGTCATTGCAAAGAATGTTTCTTGAATCGGAGTACTACAGTTTTCGAGTACTAGAGGGACCCCGATAACGATTGCATACCAAGTTTGGTCAAAATTCATGAAGAATCACCAAAGTTATTCCAATTTGTACACATATGATCCACTGCCAGTTAAGGGGTTAACCGTATTCGTGGAGTAGAGTATATAATATAGATTCAAACTCTCAGCCCGTACCTTCCAAAAAACCGCGAAAATCCCAAACTCGATTCTTTCCTTCCCGCGACGACAACTCAAGAAACTCCAGCTCGCTTCCGCGAAAATCCTAGACTCGATCCGCGCGTGCCGAAAAGCATGAATCTCAACGCGCCGGGCTGCAGCTCAAACAGAGGGCATTGATCCGTTCCCGCTTACCAAGGGCTAATTATTATTTCGGGCCCCGGGCCATAAAGAGTTGGCAGGAGATAATGGCCAACGTGCCGCTCGTTAATTATTCAGAAAATTGATATCGCGCCGAGACCCTGTACCTATATAGCTTGCCAGCCGCTCCCATACCACTATTTGAACTCGCTCCTCACGTTGCGGAGCTGCACGCTCGAATACGAATGCGCGCACAGCTATATACACACTTGCGCGCGCGCGCGCGCGCCTCGGCAATTAAGTCTTGAAGCACCCTCTGCATCTTTTATGCTCGGCCGCTGGGATAATTAGTATGCGGTCAGGACAGCAAGCGACGCTAACAATATTCCCGGTATCGAGACTAGCTGCAGCTACGAGGCTCTATGCAGCTACGTGTACGCCCCCGCCTGCTTTTGTGTAGCGAGACGAAATATATCGGGGGGGAGATGTTACAGGCTCGGAGGACAGCGCCGATTTCGTAAGAGGATCAACGGATTTTCGCGATACGCGCGCGAGCGACACGCCGGCCCCGGGGGCCCGTTGATTGGCTAATTACGGAACTTTGCTCGGGGATTAGCGCGCCGCGAGCGGGTTTACAACGGCCCGTTTTTGCCTACGGCCGAGTGCTTTTGTAAATAAACTCTGTCTCGAAAAATTCACAAACACTCGCCAATACAGCTCGTCGCTCTTTTCCCGGGACCGATTAATTATTCGCACTTAGTTTTCGCGCCGGGCGAATCGATGACCCCTCGAGCTTGACTCGCTCTCTCGCTATACGAGCGTTAATTCGCGAGCGTCGTTAATAATTATCGAGCTCGTGTCGGCGAGACTCGGCCCGAGTGGAGCCCGGGTAGGTCCGGATTATCCCGAGGACCCCCCGCGTATATACTTCTTCCACCCATCCCTGCGCTATCTCGCTCTCTCATCCGCGAGCGGATTAAGACTCCGGCGGGCTGGGAGCAAGCGGATCGCTTCACTTTTACCGTCGCATTAAAAGTTACTTAAACCCGGCGTCGTATAATGGAAATGACATTATAATGAAACGATGAGGGGTGGGTGGATGTATAGAGGAGGTGAGCGTTTTTCGAAGATTATTTCGTGTGTTACGAGACGCGGGTATCGTGTATAAGCTGGATTAAACGAGTAATGGGGGATGTTTGTAATAAGGTTCGCGTTATGTGTGGCGTTGCAGGTCACGGACAGGACTACATGACCATATCCCTGAGGGACGGAGGAGTGTCCATCGGTATGACGCTGGCCAACGGCAGGCTGGACATGCACATCAAGCCGACCAGGATTCGCTTTGACGACAATCAGTGGCA
The DNA here is from genome assembly GCA_030522685.1 of Eupelmus azureus. Taxonomy (NCBI): domain Eukaryota; kingdom Metazoa; phylum Arthropoda; class Insecta; order Hymenoptera; family Eupelmidae; genus Eupelmus; species Eupelmus azureus. The sequence goes on from JAPYZA010007145.1 coordinate 4,588, forward strand.
TAAGGTCGTGGTGCACCGGAAGGTTCAGGAGGTGAGTTTTATATTTGGATGAATTTTTTTGAGATTGGTTATTAATTGAACGCTTTTCTGGGTGAGTGGGTTAGAGTAACGATGGCGGTGATTGGAAGTGGATGGAGATGTATACTGGATGTAAAAATTCGCTGGGATCAATTAGATTTTTATTTGGGTAGAATTTTGTAAATATTGCTTTTTTGGAGAGGAAGCTTTGTATTGGGGAAAATTTTCGATTGCTGTTTTTTATTTTGAGTCGATTCCATGACATATAGAGCGTCGGTATTTGCATTTTTTTTAATGAAAATATTAGATAAAATCTCTTTGAGAAATGTTTGTCCTAATGAGTTAGCAGCGTATTTATTTGATGGGAATAGAGATTGATAAACTCTTTAAAGTATATTTATTTTAAATATTTTCTGTTAATAAATATTATTTGAATTACATAAAAATTGAAGGTAGGTATACCTAATTTGGTGTAGTTACGAGTTCAAGGTTTTGAGAACAAAATTGTAAACGATAAAAAATCAGTTAAACGTCGAATAAGCTTAAAAAATACTTTTTATCAAAACAGCAAGTTTCGAAGGTAGAAAAAATTACTGAAAATAATGTAGGAAAAAATATGTACCCTGCAATTAAAAAAATTTTCAATCTATAAAAAAGAAAACAAACATGTTAACTATTTAAAGTTGGTACATACAAATTTGCAAAGAGGCCATAGTTCAAAATGTGAGTTTATTCTTAATTTGTAATGTGTAAATACGTAGGTATATGAAGTTTGCGTTAGATTAACAGAGGTGGATAAAAATCCTTTATAAATCTTTTTGGTGAAGCTAATTAGTTTACTTAATTTTTTTATATAAATATTTTATAAATCTGTTTATTTAATAAAGATAATATAAGGACATTTTATTTTAAAATTATAATTTAATGAAGTCATCGCTCGTAGCTGTTTAAATTTTGAGAAGCTAAATAATCTTCAAAAAGCCAATATATTTAAATCTTTTATTTTTTATTCTGCGGATTCAATGTTAACGTTCTTCTTAATGCTATAATTAAACAGTGGAAAAGCATCTGTGTATAATTCTTTTTGTTTTGTAAGAAAAAATTTATTTTATTATTTATTTTTAATATAATAAACGTCGACCTTACAGAGTGTAATGACTAGAAATGAAATTGCAACTCATGTTTATAGCAGAAACATTATTCTCTTAACATCAGTAGACAATATTATGAATATAGCCATGATAAGATGTTGTACTATTTGCGACCTTAGAGAACATTATTTTTAAATATCTTGGCTTGAACATCGAGTTATTTATCTTCAAAAAACTATAATGTTACGTTAACGTGAATTAAAATTTATTTATTTATTTATTTATCAAAAAGTATAAAATCGTTATAAATGTATTATTTCACAATCTATTATTTTGTGTATAACATTTGATGTTTAAATAATGTTTTTATAAAAATTTATGAAAAATTTATGTTTGCAAAAATGTATTGTATACGTTTTATTTTTCTATAAAAAAAGATTTATATTACTGTAAATAAATTCTACTGTGGTTGAAAAGGAAAAATTAATTAAAATATATATTCCATTTTTTACATTTGAGCTTTACGTGCATTTAAAAAATATAAAAGGCAAATCTAAAACTTTATAGTAAGCTTTAAGCTATACCAAGTCAGGTGCACTTGCCTTACTAAAAAGTATCCAACTAAAAATAATCCAGTAAACTTTCTTTTCATTGTAGCAAGGTGATAATGACAGTATTAGCATTTTAAAAGAATTAATACCACAATAATTATCCGCAAAGACAAAAAAACTTCCCCCAGCACTTTAAACTCGCAGAAATCAAGAAACAGTAAATTACTCCGCAGAAATTGTTCTAATGAAGTTGTTCACATTTCCAGCTCGAAAAGTTGCATCGTTACACTGGCCCGCTCGCGCAACATTTCCATTTTAATTTCCGCCATGAGAGCACGAACCTCGCTCTCGCTTTTAAGCGAGAAAAAGCCTCTCGCGTTTTTACGTGCAAGAAATATTTAGATTCGAGAGAATAGATTTCGCCGGCCGATTTGCAGGAGTGTAGGCTCTGGAGCAGCGCTGCGCAATGGAAAGTGGAAACGTATAATAACGTTTTGCACGCGACGGGGGTAGTAGTAGCTACGGTATAGTCGCCGGGTCCCTGCCGGCTTGGCGCGCCCGGAGATAAAGGAAATAAAACGAGCAGCTCGAGAGCTAGAGAGAGACTAGCAATGTCGAATCCAATAGAATTTGCAGGAGAAGCGGGGCTGCTGCGCCGCGCGCAGAGAATTATAAAAGAAACAATATCGGATTCCCGATAGAGCTCCGATAGCCTCGTGTGCCGGCTGAGAGATACTTTTCTTCGTGGCAGCTGGTATAGTTCTTTGACGATTTTTTTTTTGTGAGTGGAGTAGGACTAGTTTTTCATCGCGTTATTCTGGAGTCAAGTAGATGGATGGTTCTCGTCTGGCAGGCGAGCGGCTGGTTAGTCGAATTAGGAATTACAGGTTAATCGCGGTATCAGCTGCGCTGGCGTATGCTACTTTGATTTGGAATGAAAAATTAGTGACCGATGGACTTGTAATTCCGGCGGCCGTTTCACTTTGATAAACGACTTGACCTCCGCTTTTGAATATTCGTCTAGCTCTCGGTTGGGGGCTGACCCCTCAGTACATATGCTAGAAACAGTTTGCTGAAATTACTAAATTCTTTAGTAACGGAAGGATAGAGTTGCGACAAAGAGTAAAATTTACTATATTTTTAGTAAAATTGGTATACGTAACACACAAAGTTTTCTCTATATTAAGCATCTACCTCTCTATTACCAAACCATTTATTCTCTTTCTACCATAAACCTTCAGACTCCCTTAAATCTCCCAGCTAGCCCTCTCTCAACTTCCCCAGCCTATGCTCACAGGGGAAAAAGTAGCCATGCAAATTAATGCACATAGCCGTACACCTTCATCCCAGGGAAAATCATTAGGGACACGTCGAAGGCACCAGAAACCACGGCAAAGCAAAATCTCGAGCGCGACGTCTAGACAGGGCCGCAGGAGAGCAAGAGAGAGCCAGAACCCAGCACAAAGTTCCCGGGCGCGCGCGCGCCAGTTTGACAGTTTCAATCTAGCCGATACCCGATCGCTCGAGCCATGCAGACGAGCCTCGTCTCCATACTTCTGTCAGACGGCGAATTCCCAGGACTTTGCCCTGTACTCGCTACATCACACGCCCTTTCCCTCCGAATATACATATATATACACTGATGGCTGCTCGTATATATAACGAGCGAAAGGCGGGAACAAAAAGCTTGCAACAGATTCGAGTAGAGAGAGAAAGGTAGGGCGGCGCGGGGAGCTGAATCTGTCGGATTTTTCCTTCTATAAGCAAATCTAGCAGATAATACCCCCCGTGTTCCCGGGATATCGCCGCTGCCTGCTTCTTTCATCCGCTTTATGCAGGATTTATCGTTTCCGGAGATCAAGCGCGCTCCGGCGCACGATTATCACTGGATTATCACTCGGATTCTCTCTTCAATTTCTTCAATTCTGCCCCCGAGCCTTGTTGCGGCTGTCCCCCCTTCGGTTCTGCCGGCTCGTTAGCATATTCAGCTGCCAGTCATTGTTATATATACGAAAATTATTCATTTTATTGAAGTGTGTAGGGGGTCTGGACGGTTTTTCCGTGTTATCGAGTTATTCGAGTCATTGTGTTCAGGAGGGGTGCATAAAGAGCTTTTTAAATTAGGATTATGAAATAGACGGTTTTTTAAAAATGTGATATTCATAAGCCTTCGTGTTACTTTAAGCTTGAATGAGCAAGTATCTTCGCTACGGACTTTTCGATCTTTCAACTCGCCTTTCTATTTACGTGAATGCACAAAGATTTCAATAGTACATTTTTCGCTCCATAAAGCAAGTTATTTTCGCGGAATTTTTTAAAAAGCTGTTTGAAACTTCTGGTTAAAAAGTAAAAGGGGGAAATATTATATGAATCGGAAAAAAGTAAACTTGCAGAGCTTAGTAGATTAAAGGCAATGAAATAGAAAAAGTTTTCCCACGCCAGGAATTGCTACACGGACTCGCGCATCCGCTTCTTTTTTTTTTATTCAACCTTTTAACGGGTTTCGTCAATCCCGATTAACATCCTCCTATTATCTGCACTGTACAGAGAAAAAAAAGCTCTTATTTACCTTGAGCGTTTGCGTAACTCCGCTTAATCCCTCAATCTCCAGCTTTTGTTGATTCCATTTCTTTTTTCAGCCAACACTCTCGGCTATGTTAATTAAAAGACTTTTTTTTTCCAGAAAAACCATTGCAGCACAGCCTTTTTGCTATCCTCGCTCTACCTCCCGGAGCTTTGCACTTTTAATTAACGATTAAAACCTTGTTGGACAACAATGTAAAGATCAGCAGCCGAGAAAAAGAAGTCTTTGAATATTCTACGATTCACCGGCGCTTATCGACCCCCTACTCGCGCACATAAATACTCGCTGAATATAAAACACCTCCTCCCAGCGCAGTATAAGAACGGAAAATAATTTATGAGCCATTTTCCTTGTGTTGCATCCCGCGCACCCATTTATAAGCCCGTCAATTATTCCTGATTTATACCCCCGCGAATGCAATATTAAGATAAAAAGCAAGAAAAAAAAAATCTCAGCCACCTCCACGGCGCAAACACTCCCGACGCTCCCGACTCTCCTCTTATCCATCAAAATCCAAAAGTCTCGCGTCAGCCCTCGCAGCTGCTCTCGCGCATTACGTAAGAAAGAATCGCTCGATCGCGAAGCTGTAGCAGCGGCAACACGTGCCGCGACATATTTCATCCTCTCGCGGTGTGGCTTGTCGCTCAGGAGAAGCGCATATCCAGCTTCTGCGCAGGCGGCGGCGGCGGATGCAACCGCGGCATGTCGATACGTCAAGAGTGCAGAGCCAAGTTGCATTACCCGCGCGAGCCGGCGCATAAATTGTTATCGGATTGTCATTAGTGTCTCTGGGGGGAGGCTGGCGGAATTTTTATCCGAAGAGAGATTCATCGACCACCTGACGCGCCCGAGCGCCGGCTTGTGTTTATGGCTGACAATTTCGAGGACCCTCGTTTTCTTATACGTGTGTGTGGATGCGTTTGCGGATGCATTTGTATAGGTATCGCGGGTGCATTATTTCATTTTCGGGTTGGGTGCTGGGATGATTATAGCGTTGCTGGGGGAATTTTCCGTTTGGCAAGTTGGACGATTCGCTATCGATTCATTGACTCGCGAGCGGCGTAAAGTGGATTCGGAAAGGCTCTTAACTTGGCGAGTTTCTCCCGGAACTTGGCTGCGTGAGCTCGTTAGCTTTGCGTCTTCAATCCTTTCATCTCGCTCCTCGAGCTATCTATCGCTGGGTATTTGCGCGTAATGCTGCGGCTGTACAGGCGCGGCTGTATGAGCCTGCGGGATTACCCTGGATTGTCTATCTATAGTCTTTCATGGAATTTGCAATTAGAGATGAGTGGTACCTTTGGGAAATCGTACTTAAGTACTGCTGTATTTAAAATTCTTGAACGGCGAGTGGAAACACTTTGTGAACTGGCTGTTTTTGTAAAGGACTTCGGAGTACTTTTTTACAGGTATTGTTCAGTTTGAGAAAGTAATTAAACTAGAGAAGAGCAAAGCTGTTATAAACTCACGTTCTATACTAGTAATGCAATGTTTTTTTTCTTTCGGTTTTTTAATTTGATTAGCCAATCAAATTAGGAACTGACCAATCAGAAATTACCTTGAACCAATCAAAAATTCAG
>JAPYZA010007146.1:0-10408 GCA_030522685.1 Eupelmus azureus
AAGCATTTTGAAAATTAGTTGTATAAATAGTTGAAAATATTAGTAATTTAGATATTTTTGTGAATGTTACATTACTAATATTTTCAACTAATTTTCAAATCTTTGCTGCATGGTTAAACACATTTTATAGATTTATAATAAAGTCATTATTTCTAGCATGATTTTATGAGCTGAGCGCCCTAGCTATTACTAATACAAAGTCAACGAACTCTTTAGATTCATTACATAGTTAATAATTTGCATGTGCTATTGTGTGAGTTACACATTGTACCAGGTAACTTCCCTATAGACACGGATGGATTGCTCGGATGGGAAGTTTTCTTGAAATACGGGGGGCAGGTGAATGCCGCGCAAAAATGCTTAGAATTTTGCAGATTAATCGTCCCATTCGTTGAAGATGAATGCTTTGTCATCCCCCCTCATAACCGACAAGTTATCTACGCGCGTGTAAAAAATAATGACGAGGTAGGGTTTGTATCGCCCCAGGAAATAGGACCGGGTATTTGTAGCGGAACATCGAAACGGGAAAGCTTATGCTCTGTGTTTAATTGCTAATGATGACGAAGTAGTAATAAACCCTCTGGATGTTGTGTTGGAGCCATGCGAAACTGTTTCAGGAAAAGACGAAGTATTCGACGTTGACAAGGAGACTGTAATTGATCGGGTGAATATACTAAGAATTTTTAGTGAAGAAACCGCCGACAGAGCAGAATTAGTATTTAAGGAAATTGATCCACGAACATTAGAGGAACTAAACGAGGAAGAAATCGCGCACATCAAAGAACTTATTAGGGAACGACCCCACTTTTTCGGCCTGCCAGGTGAAAATTTGAGAGCAACACACCTAGTAGAACATAGAATAGAAACTACCACATATATACCGGTACGCGTAAAAAGATATAGACCCCCACCCGCTGTTAAAGATGAAATGCAACGCTAAATCTGACAACTACTAGATGCGGGAATAATTAGACCAACGGACAGCCCCAACTCAAGCCCCATGTGGATAGTGCCAAAAAAACCGGATAAATTCGGAAATAAAAGATTGCGCCTAGTTACGGATTTTCGCCAATTACCGATCGCAACCGACAATGTTGCCTCCGCAAATTTCATAACCGCCAGCGACCTTAAGAGTGGATTCTATCAGATCAATATGAACACCGACGACGCTAAGAAAACTGCATTTTCGGGACCTTCCGGACATTACGAATATGTGCGCATGGGCATGGGGTTGCGTAATGCACCATGCACATTCCAAAATCTAATGGACTTAGCGTTAGCTGGGTTACAGGGATTCGAACTATACGTCTACTTGGATGATATAATAGTATTCGCTAAAGATCTTGAAGAGCATGGACAGAAATTTCGACGATTGATGAGAAGACTAGAGGACGCGAATCTTACGATCGAACCCAGTAAGTGTCAGTTCCTGCAGAGAGAGGCGAGTTTCCTAGGCCACATAGCGGAGGCGGTCAAATTCGTCGCGGTCAAAATAGCCGCGGTCAAAAGGTACCCAGTCCCAACTAATTCAAAGAAGGTTAAACAATTCTAATTAAACGTAAAGAATTTCGCAAAAATAGCCATGCCCTTATCTAGGCTCCTACGGAGAAATCAAACTTTCGAATGGGGAGAGGAGCAACCACAAGCATTCGAAAAACTACGCGAGGCACTGTGCAGCGCGCCTGTAATGAACGCACCCGACTATAACAAAGAATTCATAGTAACGACAGAAAGACGATAATTACGTAGAAGACGAACCGCCTTCACGAATCTTATATTTCACTCGGTCGAAGAAAAGAACACGCAGCAACCGAAGACAACCATGGAAGTCAAGGGCTCCGATAACCATCATTCTGCATCTGGCTCAGGAAACTCAGGCAACCCACGAGAGCGCAAGAAGGCAAATAACAAAAACTCCTCATCGGATAATTATTCATCTCTCGATATAGAGGACGAATGGAGTGGAGGTTCGAAAAATCAAGAAAGGAGAAAACGGAAATACATCAAGCGAGCTGAAAAGAAAATCGGCACCCTATACACTGTAGTGCATAAATTACCGGAGGCAATAATTAACATGGAAGTAGAACCTGTACTAAGTCAAGCAGAGACAAATAAACCACTTGCCTATCTACGTAAAAGTGATAATATGCGAAGAGAAATTCATGCGGCAAGTACACCAAAGCATGAATTCGACGGAGTAGAATTTGGAAAGAAGCGTAGTCCGATTCATAAGCACACGCTACACAAAAAACAATTGTTTGGGCAAACTCCAGAAAATGTTAATAGTTCTAGCGATACCAGCCTGGGAAATTCATCAGGCAATGAATCATTGTTCGGAAATAAAAATAATTCCAGGGAAGTGCCTGCACGAAAAGAGGCTGCTACAGACAATCACGTACATCAAGATAATGAAACGGAGATATGGCATAAACAAAAAAAGAGAGCAAGTATTGACCCATTAACACCCACGTCCAAAATCCTTGAGAAGTTGGGCCTCAATACTCGGAACCCCCTTCACATTCACTTCTGCATTTAATTCCCCATTACCTGACGAGAAGAAGAAGTCACGATATACAGTTGATGTAGAGGAGCAACAGGACCAAGGAAAAACCGGATTATTAATAAATATATCGAAGGATAACACTCAAGTTAAGGAGACTTACGATAAAATTAAGAACAAGCGTATAACAGAATCAGACAGTAGCGAGGAAAGTTATCCGCACGCAGCATACGATCATATGTCAACACGAGACTCGGGCTAGGATTAGGACAAGAGTCCACGTGCTTACAAACCCCGTAAAGATTACTATTGTTTTACGCCAGCCCTTACTAGCGATGACAGTACGGGCCCTTGCGAGGCACATCCAAGGACAAGCCTCTCACAAGAACTCGATCCTAGAAATATTCCCCTACCATCAACCGATGACACGAACGAAGAATCGGCAGAAAAATTCAGGAGCGCTAAAGGTTCCACACACCTGTTATCCGAACCAATGGAAATACTCCGGCCGAAACTCCAGTAGGACAAACCGTTAGAGAGTGGACTCTCACCTCAGAGCAAATGGATGAAGCACTGAGCAAACAATGCGTGTATACAGTGCATAAACAATGCGCACAGCCCGAATCGCAATTATATCACGATGAGAATATCCCGAGTTACCCACCGGGGAACTGTTTATTCTACTCGTTGATAAAGTTATTGAATTTAAAAATCTCAGCAAGTGAATTACGGACTGCTTTATTGCATCATCCTTCATTAGCAAGGAGTGGGAATCCCGAGGAGACATGTAAAATTTTATCATCGCAAACCCAATATGGCGACGGAGATTGCATATACGTATTTACGCAAAAAAATAACCATAACGTTTGCGTACACTTCCATTATGAAAATAAGGTAAAATATTGCTAAATTCAAGTCAATGATAGCCCGAACTTCTTACATTTACATTTAATACGGCAACATTTCACACCTTATATACCTATAACCACATACCAAGAAAATATTTCACCCTCGGGTACCTCAACCCGCAACACCCTGAACAATAAATAATAATATTCCCCCAGATATGCCTATTTCAAAGGCGCGATCAGGAAACATCACGCCTAGCGACAATGCCATCCAACAAACTGAGATGCCTAACGATCAATCGAACTCACAGTCAAACCTATAAGACAGAGAGCCGCCTGATCGACCTACGATTACCCTATCGCCCCGACAAAAAGGGACTATGGCTCGCTATATGGTAGCCGAAACCCGAGCACCAAACGAAAGACCTACATGGGCAGTTACTGACGATAATATAGAACCATTTTCCGAAGTGAAAATTTAAAATGAGCAGCCGTTTGCATACCCGGAAAATTTCATCTACGCGCTGACAGCAAATCTACATCTTGACACCGAAATATTAAATGCACTTTTAGAAAGACAATATATCCATAAAGACGAACTATTTTGTATGTCGCGATCGGTAGGGGAAGTAGTGGTGACGGAAAGTAGAGGCATAAAATTATTCGGATTGATAATAAAGGACCATATCGATAACAAACCATTGAGACCAGAGATAACAAATCCATAAGAACATTACGGGCACTCCTGGGCAAATTTGAAATAAAATCTACAGGTATTATTCGAGATTTAGCAATGCTCTCGCTTGCTGACTGGAATTATTTATTAGAACAAGTTAACAGATTATTTAAAGGAAGACAGATCTCAATGGTATTTTTCAAAAATAATTTACCCGTCCCACGTGTTGAAGACAGATATCGACTAATTAAGGAGTTTCACGAATCCTCCATAGGCAGCCACAAGGGTATCACAAAAACATACAACCGGATAGCAAGCGAATATTATTGGCGTAACATGCAAATGGATGTAAGACAATTTTTTCGCGGTTGTTCAAACTCTCAGGCTCATAAATTAGTAAGAGTCAAAACGAGATTACCCATGCTGATAACAGATACAGGCTCAGTCCCATTTGAGAAAATTTCAATGGACTTCTTTGGGCCCCTGTCGGAAACAAAAGCCGGAAATATGTACATCCTTACGATCCAGGACAATTTTGGTAAGTTTTGCGTGTTAGGACCAGTTCCACGAGCAAACGCAGAAGTGGTCGCATGTGCCTTAATTGAGAAATTTATTTGTTACTTTGGATCCCCGCTAACAATTATTACTGATCAAGGGTCCCATTTTATGAACCGTACCTTAGAACAGTTAGCAAAGATCTTCAGAATCAACAAATTTTGTACGATAGCTTATCATTCGCAATCTAACGGAAGTATCGAGCGCATGCATCACACGTTGAAAGAGTATATTAAATTATTTTTAGAAGGTTGTGTTGAATGGGATCAACTATTTCCTCTAGCACAATACGCCTACAATTCAACAGAACACGAACGATTGGGTTACTCCTCACATGAAGTAGTTTATGACAGACGCGCACGAATACCCTCAAGCTTTCCATCACGAGAACAACTAATCACGTACGACGAATATCTCGCTGACGCGACAGCGGCGATAAGCCAGCTACGAATATTAGCTGCAATGAATTTAGTTCAGTCGAAATGTCGTTCAAAGGAATATTACGATCGAAAATTAAGTGCACAACATTTTAGGGAAGGTGAGATGGTATATGTCCTAAAGGAACCAAAACATGGAAAATTAGATACCGAATATGTGGGACCTTGCGAAATTATTGGAATTAATTATAATACACATAATGTCAAAATACACAAAAGAGAAACATACTAGTGTGGTACATATTGACAAAATTAAGAGGGCTATACAAGGGACTGACCTAGGGAAATCCCTCAGGCTATCTCCTCCAAAGTCAGTACATACAGACGAAACTGAGCAATAAACTAAGATCAAACATATAATCAAATATTAGACACACATCTAAACTACAACATTTATTTTAAACTCTAATATAAATTGACAGGTGTCAAGCGGGTTCGGGGTAGAAAAAGGACAATCACACAATATTTTTTTTTCCGCGGCTAACGGACGCCGCGGCCTTATTTCATTTTCATACAAGTTAACTCAATGATCTGACTCATTAATTTACGCCACTGACCTTGTTTCATTTAATTCAATAATCTAGTTAAGTAATCTAAGCCAATAGTCTTATAAAATTTAATTCACAAAATATTTCTGGATTCTAAGCAAGAGCAAACAACGATAAAGTGAAGGAAATAATCACCAGATCAAACCAATAATTAATTGCCCATTAATCAGGGCAGGCAGAAGATTAACAATGGGACTAATAAAAGGATACAGACAGAAATTATGGTAAATAAAACGCAGAACACAGAGATAAGTTATGCAATGATAATTAATTCAAGATTGTGAGCTGGTGACTCGTTTCTTTTTTTTCCTTTTTCTTTTGCGAGTCGCCAACTTACCTTGCTCCTCTATTTTCTCCGCGATTATTCGATGTCCAGCTGCTCAGCTTCCTCCATTTTATCTGGACCGTGGAGAGCGTCGCGGGCGTAAGTCGCGCCTACTTTGAAAGCGGGGAGAAAAAATCCGAGGAACGGACGTGAGGAGGATTTTTCGTTTTGCTCGTCTTTTAATTTTTTGATTTTCTTTATTTTATGTGTGTGTTCGCAAAAAAAATAAAAAAACTCTCTTTTTAAAAAAATCAAACTTTTTTTGTTTATTCATGAAAAATCAAAAATCTTAATCCTAATGACATTCTTTGAATTTTTTATTTAACAAATTCCTCTATCGCCTTTTGCGAGGCTTTCGTTTCCTCGTTTATGCGCGGCGCGAGCACAACTTTGGCGGGAGCTACTTCCTTCCCGTTACGTTTTTCTGTATTTTGTTAACTTGTTTTCTTATCGCCTAGTTTGAGGCGTAAATTGAGAATAGCGAGAGAGAGAGAGAGAGACAGCAGGGCTTATTGTACGCTGATCGGCGGCACAGTGTAGCTGTCGGCAGCGTGCTTCTCCAAGAGTGCGCGGATTTACCTCGATTACGATCGTATTCGCGTTTCGCTGCGATGACAATCTTCCGCTCGCTGGACGGGTCGACGCGTTCGCTGCCGGGCGCCCCTGCCTCCTCCTATCGGCCTCGTGGTGACTTTGGCTAGTCGGACGCATATCGCCCCGATGTCGGCTTGGCGATCATCCTTGGCTCTCTTGTTGTGGCTGGCCGGCTCGTTGGCTCTGCCGTTACGTGGCCTCGCATACCCGTGGATGACCCCGGACGTCTTGCTGGCCTTCCTCGGGAAGTAGATACCGACGCAGGCTTGGTGTCGTCGCGAAGCCGGGTCGCGTACCAATCGGAGCCACAGTGCTCCGATTTGCTTGTAACTTTCTGGGCGAGCGCTTTCGAAGGGCCAGGCGAGACTAACTCGCCTTTCCGCGCTTTTCGGCTACTTGCCGCGCGCCGGTCTCTCTCCACTCCTCCTGAGGCTCTCTCTCACTCTCTCTCCTTCTCGCTACTCTGTGTGTTTGTGTGTGTATGTGTATGTATTGTTATGCGTGTGTGCGCAGCTCCTGCTGCTGTTGTCCTCGCGCGACACTTACCCGTCGCGCGTTCTTAGTATTTTGAACGTTTCTATGTGCATGGCTTATTTTACATGTCACAAGATCTCAGAAATATAATAATAGTAATTAGCACAATAAATAATATACAATTTAGTCACCGAGATTCCGAATTCGCCAAGCGGTCAAGAACGGTGCGTCTACGTACAGACATCTCAGGAGGTCAATGGACACAAGAATCGCTATGATTATACCAAGCTGCAGCCTCAGGAACCTCTAAGCAACCACGTTCTTGATGTCGACAGGGGAAACAAATGGTTTCCGCAATCCTTTCTAGCAGTCGGTTAGCCCAGTATGGTTTCTCACCACGGCAAAGTTGACACTCCGTGACCACTTCCAGGCATCGTGAACATAGAGCGTGCCCATAATCACACTATCGAAAGGCCGAATAATAGTATGTCGAAGAGCATCACCTGATGGGCCGGGCCCAGACTGTCGATTCTCAATCGTCACCGCCTCTTCTAGGACAGGCCGATTATGAGTTGGACTTCCCACAGCAGAGTGGGTAGTTCCTTGCCCCTCCGGGTCACGTGAGGGCCACGCTGGGTGATCATCGAAATTCATAGGTACATTACCGTAGGGTAATCCACGAATGAAGCGACAACAGCCGCCCGAATGGCGATGCTCGACCATAGGGTCATCTCCTTCATCCCATCGATAAATCTCCGTGGAGTACTCGAAGCAACGAACCCTGTCGATCTTCTTCGTAAAATAAAATCCAGCGGCAGCTAATTCTCTTGGGCGCGCGACCGTAGAAAGATAGTTATGAAAACTATTAAGTCGGATTATCTCATATCGATGATCCAGAGGATTAGAACTAGCGACAGCATGTGCCTCGGAATTCTCTGGGTTTTCAGAAAACATAGCGCGTAGTGTTTCACCGGATTCAGTCGAAGAATGTACCGACCGGATATAAAAATTGGAGTCAGTATCCCAAGCAGAAGCAAGGGTAGCTGGATTATCACTGATTGCCAAAGGCGCTGTAGGGCGAGAAGGATTTAAAGGCCTCCGGAATTCCATTTGGTCCTCATTCCGAGACGACAATAACTCGTAAACCTCTGGTAAACTTGCCGAGGTAGTGTCCCTGTTCTGATCCAAGTTGGGGCGAAAGGAAAGCTCATTCAATTGGCATAGAATGTCCGAGACGGTTCGACCCGAACCATCGACCTGAGAAGTATTGAAGCTTCGACGATCCCGATGACCACGACCCTGTAGAAAAATAATAATAATGATATAATATAATCATTGCAAGACTTGGAAATCTACAAGCAAACAAACAAACAACAATAAAAAGTAATGACCTCTAATCATCCTCAGGCTCCGAAGCACTAGTAGAATAGCGACTCCGCGGAGAATATTCATATTTCCCCAAGGCATCACTGGCATGCAATATACGGCGTCACAAGCAGCACTCACTGGAACCATCAAGTGAGGGGCTGTGCCTGACGTATGAGCTCCAGCTGCGGTCCACCCCTGCTCCAAGCCTTCAGCTCCAGGAACATATGAGCGAAAAGCCCCTGGTCCAGGAGTTACCTGTCGTGCTGCGTCAGGACGTCGTAAAGGTGTACTCATGCCTTGGGTAAGCTCTGGCACTTGGCGGTCACCTGAAGCGTCACTTGATCGTAAAACTGGGTGTAACCCACTTACCCCGGAAACTATGGGGGCCGCAAATCGGGCCCTCAATGTCGCCGAACTCGGCGCCACAACAGGCACAGCTGGCTGCGTGTCCCGGGTAGCACCATCAGCATAATAGCTCAATCGAAAATCCATGATCCTAAAAACAAAAGCGATAAAATAAAGTAATAAATATATATTAAGTGAACGAAAACTTTGTTTAACTTGATGAAAGTTATAAACACTTACGTTAGAATTACGTTAAACCAGTACAGTATACCGCCGGGTAATTAGTAAAGATCCTCAATGTTCGGATTTCTTTTTCTTTCTTTTTTCTCGGTCTGCCCTGTAGAAGGTACTGATGAGAAATGCCGCAGCCGCATTAGACAAGTACACTCAACACATCGAATCGGAATAAAGTTAGGAGTAGGGGAAAACTTAGCGCAGCATCTTACGGGGGCAGGTCCGGACCGGGGTTGCTTTTGCGCGATAAGAAACCTGCGAACTGACATACCACGTAAGTGAACCACTTTATATTACACGTTTCTCTTAACAGTACAAATAAAATAAAACACAAGGGAAAAATTAAAAAAAGAAATTGAATCAAAATAAGATTATTAGGATAGAGCGATTGGTTGGGAATTGTAAATATTAAATTATCAAATCCATTTTCACAAAGATCACTCGATACACAACGACACCACTCAGTCGGTGCTAATACGATTCTGTTGCCAGTAACAGAGAAGTATAATTTCAAATATACATATAAAATGTGCGATTAAAACAAAGCTATAACCTGAATCTCCCCTAAAAGTAAGCAAACAGTATTTTCTTTTCGAATATAACTTTAATGTGAAAGTCAAAAGTTTTTTTTTCAAATATCTTCGAATATATCCTCACCGTCAAACCAAAACACAAAAAAATTTCAAAAATCGTCGCGTGACATACGAAGATACTGCGATGCAGTTGTCCACACCCGGACGAAACAGGAGATGCTACGTTACGCCAACTGACCGGCACCTGCAAGACTGATAAGAGACAAAGTCGTGGAAACAAAGCAAGATAGCCTCGCCCGCGCAGAGAATTATCCACGGCAGGGCATTCCAGATCCGATCGAGGCAGCATCTCAGGTCCAACAAGCTATACAATGTTTCGAGCTTGGAAGATTCAAAAAATGGAGGAACTCCTTCATATGAAGGAATTGGAACACGTAAAACGCTAAAACCGATTGGCAAAAGCCTTAGAAAACTTGCAACAAATAAGACGCGAAATAAAGAAAATAGAAGAAGAAATTAAGACACTGAAGGGACATGCAAAAAATGAAACAGGAGAAAACGCCGACAACACCATCCCTGTACATCATGAAACACGAGTTCGTATCAAACCTAGAAGAGGAACAATTTGCAGGGGATGCTATGCCAAATTCTGGCTCACGAACGGAAAGAAATTATGGAAAAAATGCCGATCTTGCAAGAAATGGCGATGCAACAACTGCAAACGTATATAATGTGTCTGTACACAAATATGTAGTTCCCAGGAAATTAAACAAATGAATACACCAATTCCTACTATAGTCCTTGACTGAAAAAAAACCAACAAAAGGTCCAATCAGATAAATCCAACATTGACGAAAATAAACATTTCAAAGGTAACTCACGTCAGACTAAACAAGCACATTCGTATGCATTAACAGCGAAGGGCTGTGCACTATGTGATGGAACGCACGCACTGTATGCATGCGAAAAAT
>JAPYZA010007148.1:6314-16720 GCA_030522685.1 Eupelmus azureus
AAAAAAAAAACAAACAAGAAAGAAAAAAAAAAAAAAGAGAAAAAAGGACGTAACAGTTGAGACTTCCAGGCGTTTATGGTTTTTCGACTGTTATCAGAGGACAGGGGAAAAATGACGGGCGAATAAAAAAGTTTTACTGCCTTTCGATTGTGCAGTTCCCTCGTGTTTAAATTGAAAAAGTTCCCTCCTCGCTCCACCCTTTTTTCTCTAGCCGGCTGTCAACTTTCCTATATAGCTGGACGAATGAGAACGTAATGTATACGAGATGTAGGTTCGCGCGCGGAAGAAATAAAAACAGTATTATGAAAGAAGCGATTTGTGTTTCTTCCTGCTATAGATAGTTAGAATGGGAAAGTGCTTTTTTAAAGTTATATTTCGGAGTGATAATTAAAAATTATGGCTTGCAATTGCAGGATTCAGTGGCAGTGAAAAGTAGCCGAGTACGGTCGGACAATCTGAGAAAAAATAATAAAGTTAAACCTTAATTAGCATACTCCGGGCTTTTTCTATAGAGACAGTAAAGCTTGAATTTATCGCTCGTCATTCCTTTTGTTTGAACCTCCTACCTCCCATTATTATACTCACCTTCAGAAAAACTTTTAAAATCCACAACTGAAAAAAGTCTCACGTACATCTTCTAATTCACAATAGTCCTAAAAAAGCCTGGCATTAAGCCATTAATTTTCCAATGCACACAAAAGCTCTCTTAAGAAGCAAATCTTATTAGACGATAACGCACCACTTCTGGGGAAGCTGGAGAAAGCTATTCTCGTTGAAACTGTTATCTTAACCCGGCATTTGTTTGCCTGTTAAATTAGGATATCCCTTGGTCTTCGATTGCTTTTCTCCGTACGGTATAATTCATCGCGGCTTTTTCATTAAGCTTCGTAGGGGGAGACGTTTAAGCGTCGCTAAAGTCCTTAGTTAGAGCTTTGCTTGCGCTCTTCACGGGATTCGCAGGGAATTTATGGTCTACTTTAAGACGTCTTTTATGCGTTTCTACTGTTATTTTATTGGAGATGGCAGTTTGTCGTGGAATGGCAGTTTTAGACTTTTGCTTATGAGACGCTTTGCGAGTTTAGAGTAAGGTGAAAGGTGGAAAGTAGTATGAATAAATAAGTTTTGAAATTTAGTTTATGCTATAATTGTCGAGTGACTTTTTAACTAAATTCCCTTAAGGAAAAATACTCGAGTTTAAAGTTATTTGGGACATTGATGTTTGTATAACTTCAATAGGACTTAAAGTTTCCCAATTTGCATTAAACTTTAGATGTGTATGTACATCAAATTTTAGTATTTCTTTCGTAAGAGTTCATCTTTATTCATACATTTCATATTACCCTTACTCATCCAGATAAATAAAAAAATCACCGACAGAATAAAATCCCGACTAACCACTGCTAATCCCAAACAGACGTAGAACCGAAGCTGCGGCCGGAGGTGAGCCTGGAGCGTCTGGTCCGCTTCCTCGAGGCGAAGAACCACCACCCGGCCGTCCAGCATCAGGAGCAGCCCCCGGCCAGGTTCGAGCAGCAGCTCCAGCGCAAGCTCCAGCAGCGCAGCCTAAGCCACCAGCAGCACCTGATCGAGCTGGCCAGGCAGAAGCAGCGAGGATTGCTGAGAGACGACCTGCCCGAGCGGCCAAACATCATCGACGTGCTGCAGCGGGAGGCGGCTGATCCGTTGGAGTACGTCAGGGAGCTGGAGAGACAGAGGCTACTGCCCTACTTGGAGTACGAGCCGAAGAGCAGGATCAAGCCGTATTCGGTCGAGGATGAGATCAGGGTGAGTTTGGGTTTTTGTGATGGCTGCTGAGGCCTTTGACGTGGGGGTGTTGATGGTGAATGTTTGGAGGATGGGAGGCTATTTATATGTAAAGCAGTTTGCTTTTAATGTCAGATTAGATTTCTTTGGGTGCTTCCTTAATTTGTCTGGTGAATTTTTAAACCGCAGACGCTATTAAAAGTGTCCGCTTAAAGTGACTTTTACTTCGTATTTCGAATGAAACTTAATTAAGAGGATGCATGCCAACCACTTGTTAAAGTGCATGACATTGCTTATATAAAGTAGAAATTAGTAATTCAAAAATAAGTAAAGTAATCAAGAAACTGTTTTTAAAATTTTTAGTTAAAACTCATGAACCAAAGCAGATACTTTTTACAAATTTATACATATTGAAGTTTAAAATTCTGCTTTCTTTATTCGACTCCTGTTTTTATATTTTAACAAAAGCGACCCACTTTTTCCGAAAAAAAAGCTCGAAAAAAATACATAAATCTCAAAGGGCTGCAATGTCAATCTTTATCCGCGTATAAAGTGTCGATATTCAGTTGGTGCTGTGCCAACACTTGAAAAAAAAACTGCATATTGATGTTAAATTATTTTGATATCCTCCGGTGTTTTTTTTTGTTCGCCTTTTATGAAATTTAAAAATTATTAACGTATGAAAATTAAAAATTTTACTATAATTTTTTTTAAATTAAACTGCTTTGTACATTTAAATAGTATTTATGCGCATAACCAATCATACATCGGCAAAACAATACATGATACATTTATTATACATTGAATAAATAAAATATTCGATTCTCAAATAAATCCCACTGTTCCTTAAAACGAAAATTTGTAATACCATTCGGAATACCGGTAAAGTCATGAAAAATTCAATACCTAAAGAATTACAAAAATCCGGCCTAGCCAAAATCCATACAATAAATTCAAGGTCCGCGCAGGCGCATGCAAAAAACGCCGATAGCTCGTTACGTTATCTCCACTCTTGTCACTTTGAAAAGTACAAGTGTCTACCTCGTTCGTTAACCGACGATCGACGCGACTAAAGATACGGCCAATCGATCACCTTTCCCAGCTCTAAACCCACTCATTCTTTTCCATTCCACCTTTAGCTCCGCGCGTAAACGAAAATACCCGTATATTCTTACGACAAAACGCCTATTTCATCAAACCAATTCTACAAAAAGTGAAGTACAAAGAACCTAATAATAAAAAATTGCGCGTAATTTCAGGCTCGCCTGTTGCCGTCAGCGCCAATCAGCAAGGATCCGATGCTCGATTACCCGGAAACGCACTACGTGGATCTGGAGCGCGCCAGGGAGCTGGAGAACTCGCGACGCATCGAGGAGGCCTACAGGCACAGGCCCCAGTTTACCTACGCCTTTGACAAACCTGAACCTAGGGCCGAGGGGGCGCCACCGCCGTTCGCAGTCGCGCCTAACGATCCTAGATACTACGAGGCCGAACCCTTCGATCGAGGTATGGATTGGGGATGAGTGAATGTTTGGGAGCTTTGAGGTTATGTTAGGTTTTTTTGGAGAAAGTGGGAGGTAGGTTATTTTAGACTGAGAATGAGATTATTGAAATAGATAAACATTTTTATCAAATTGCTATATATCTCTATAAATTGCTATAGAGAGATCTAGAGTCATAGCCCTTACTCCGGATGTTTTAAAGATTTTAATCAAATCCCACTTTAAACATTGAAAATGTATTATTTAAAATAGTAAATATATATAAAAATAAACGACTTTGTTTATTAAATTAGCGGGATAATGATGTTATTGAAAGGAATCGGTCACCGCTTTGTATACGTACTGTTATCGAATTCTCCTATTCTTAGGACTTGATATTTTGCCACCCCTCCGCTATATCGTTCACAATATTATCGGTAATATAGCTCGTAAACTGGGATGTAAAATACCTATATAGTACTTTTTCGTATGTCAGGGTCTCAGGGTTAGCTGGCTTATATCAAGCATTTGCAGAGGGGCGAGTAAATAAAGCCTAGAGGAAAATTGACTTTCTCATTTTTCTTTTATGGTCAATACCGCTAATGTTGTTTGTTCTACAAACAAATAAGCAAAACAAATATACCTGTGGTTTCCCCAAGATGACTGGTTAGATCTACTTTTCGTGTTTTCGAGAAACTTATACGTTTCAATGATGAAAGGTGTGTACGAGGTCGGACAAAATAAATTCAAATCTAAAACTTGGCTAATTCGTTTAGGCACTAAATAGGAATCTAATTATAGCTTAATGATATATCTGTTATCTATTTTGCAGTAAATTATATTAAAACGTAAGAGTTGTTCTAAAAACTAAGCAACTGGATTATTATATTTTAATATAAATATCGTAAAAAAGTTCAGCTGTTTGCTATAAATAGCCGCGTCAAAGCTCTTTAAACTTAAGTAATATACACACGGTCACTCTGCAATAACTCTGTACATTTTCAAAGAATATATCTGGATTGTTATCAAAATTACTGCTCAGTTTTTCCTGGACCTCCTTTCCGCCGTACTTTAAAATTTACTGAGTTCAAGTTTGAACATAGATCATAGTGGACTTACCAAAAGAGCTTGGATAATAGTCCAAAAATAGACTTATGCATTTACCCTTAGTAAGATATCTTTATTAAACATCAATCTTCCGGTAACTTTATGAATTTTATAATTTTATTTGAAAGAAAGTTCCTCGAGTCCCCAAAGTCTGTGTAAATTCGATTTTGAAAAAATGAAAATCATTCCGTATAGACCTTTCGTATAGAAGCTTACATTATTCCAGATTAATTAAAAATAACAATTTTTTCCCTTATACACGTAATGTTGTATATATTCACCAGGAACAATTATCGACTCCTCGCTAACGTCATATTAAAAGTAAATACAACGCGGCACCGACGGAGCGTCAAAAATCCTTGAACCACCCCATATATACCGTTAGGTAAAAAGCCATTAGTCATCGGCGAAGTATTCAGGGTGAACCGAAAACTTTCGCGTGTGTAACATAATTACCTGTTTTATATATTCCTTTACAAATCAAGATCGTTGTTTATACGTGAAAATTAAAGTATGTATCTTGTCACGTGTTTTTACAAATATTTTTCTTTGAAGACCTTTGCTTGTTCCAAGATAATTAACAGAAATTGAATATGCGAACTAATCTACCGATAGTTTCTCATATTAGTTTTAGCACATCAATTTTAATGCTGATACCTTATTTATTATTTCAGGAGCTTAATTATATAATTTTTCTATTTCATAAATGTAATATTTTGAATGTAAATTAAGACAATTTAATATTTTACGTAATGTATAATATAAATTTGCACAATTCATAGAAACCTTTAACGTGCAGGAAGTTAACCTTTGTAATATTGCGTGCATAATAACTGTGAAACAAAGTGATGTAATACGTGATTCTTACGGAAATTATGCAGTTATAATAAGAATGACCGTTATCCAATACAATCAGCGCAATTGATATATAACAGCGATAATTATAACCAATACGGTTGCCGTATTAATAAATAGTTTAGCTATTAATAAAACCATAAGCTTTTCATATAATCTTCTAGTATACACAAATCACATTTTTAATATATTTTGGATTAAGGTCGACTTTAATTTAGTATAGTGCAGGGCGCTCTTTTGGACAAGTAAATCCTCGTCATAAATAATTGCTTGTTCTCGCCGATTAAATTTTCTCAAAATGTTCATTAAACACTTTAATCTCGCCAAAAAGCAGCGCAACGTCGTATATATTTCAATTAAAAAAAATGAGCTCTTAATTAAATTGTTTTTGAAATTCTGTCCTCTCGTAAGCTTACGCTCATATTTATAAATTTATAAACTACACCTTTTGTAAGAATAATTCCACCTGCCACTTTCTCCAAGCGCTTACTCACTTTTTTTCTCGTATTCCAACCCCTTGCATACTTTATAACCAGTCGCTTCGCAAAACGTCGTCTGACCACGCGACAACCACGTCACTTATACATTTCCCCTTAAATTACGTAATACTCTACTCTCCTCTATCTGTCTGTCCCTCTCTCTTTCTATCTATCTCTCAATCATTTAATCTTAATCATTACATAATCTCTTCTGACTTATACAGAACCATCCAGCGACTTCATCCCTCACGGCCACCAGCACCGGCCCAGCAAGCCCCACAGCCAGCAACAGCAGCAGCATCCGGTTAGCCGCGAAGATGAACACCATCGTCAGGACGAGATGACCCGACCGAAGTCAAGACAGCAGCAGCAGCAGCAGCAGCTGCATCATCAGCATCACCAGGTGAAGACGCCAGCTACGCCGGTTCACGAGGACGGGGACGAGGTCTACGTGGCGAAGACTGGATTCGCCGAGGTCGGCGTGCTGCCCGAGCCCCAGCGACGGGCCGAGCAGGATCCCCTGGTTGTCTCGCTCGATCATAAGATCAATAATGATATCTACTTTATTGGTGAGTTTTGGATTTATTGTTTTCTTTTTTTGGTTGTTTGTTGCGGGGGTGGGGATTTTTATAGGCTGGAAAGTGGATGTTTTTAAGGTCATGCGCGCGGAGAATGTTTTCAATTCTCAAGAAAAATTTGGGAAGACTTTATTTTGTTGCGTTTATACATGCGTGTTATACTGAAACGGTCTGGAGTAAGTAAAAATTCCACGCACCGTTTTATATTTAAATTAACTCCGAAGAAAGAAACACCTATGGAGGGGTCCTTGGTTGCGGGATCGATCGACCATTAAAGTTAAACAGCGTTTAGCGCGGTCACGAAAATTGTATAGGGTTTTATCGTAGAAGCGATTTTCGACTGTCGAATACAAAGCTATAAGTAATATAGTTAGAGCACCATTCCCACACAGAGATTTTAGAACTGCCCGTTAATTTTGGCAACAGTAAGAAAATTAAAAAAGAAAAATCTCGAAAGTTAATGTCCATTCAGATTCTCCTGACTGTTATTCAATGTGTCCCACAGTTATTTCAAACATTTCCTATTAAAACTATTATAACTCGCGCCAAACTACCATCGCTGCTTCACTTGTAATATACGTTGAGTGAGTACATTACGCCACGAGAGTATAGAAAGTACGCGATACCCGCACTCAAGCGAAGATTACCACTCGCTGCGCTCGATGCTGACGCGCATGCGCGATCGCCTCCTTTTAGCCGCACGCCCAGCGCACACTACTTTTCCTCTCACAAGCCACGGTGAGCTCGACAAGCAGCAGTCTTTTCTCTACAGTTCGAGCGCTGTTAGTTCATTTTGCGTTCCGCACAATGATCTCTGATAGTGATTTAAGCGAGGACTCAAGCGTCGAGGTCGACGAGAAAGTGCCGGTCGAGCTTCTGGATGTGGCCAAAGATGTGACTTTGGACTTATTGCCTGACGTATCTAAAAAAAGATACGCACAGGTGTACGCGCAATTCACAGAGTGGCGCAAATCGAAAAATACATTTTCACAGACGGAAGAAGTTTTCCTGGCGTACTTCGCCGAGCTAGCCAAGAATTTCGCGCCGTCGTCTTTATGGGTGCGTTATTCAATGTTAAAAGCTACTATGCAAGTTTACAATAACATCGATATTGGAAGCTACAAGAAGCTATTGGCTTTTCTGAGGAAATTCAGTATCGGACACAAGACCAAGAAAGCTAAAGTTTTTACTGCGATGGATATTCGAAGATTTATTGACGAAGCTCCGGACAGCGAATATTTAGTGATGAAGGTTAGTTTTTTAATATTATTTTTTTTTTTTGCAAAATATTATAATAGTACATTTTGATACTAGTACGAGAAAATGATTTTAGTCTCGCGTGAACGTTTACGCCCGAGCGGAGCTAGGGTGAAAAGGCCACGCGAGGTTAACATCACTTTCTCGCTCATGTATCGAACCGTATTATTTGATACAACCTGTACAAAGCGAGATTTAGCACACGCTTTTTCGTTCGAGCGTGCGCGAAATCAAGTTTTGCTCGGAGTATCAAAGAAACATTAACATGTAACTAACATTATAAATGATAATATATATATATATATTATTATAATAAATAAATATTAAAATATTTATTTTTTAATAGTTCATAATTATGTATATTATTTATATTATTCTATTTTTCATTAGTGCACGGAAAATGCGTGAAAAGTAACTTTTTGAAATGAAAACAAGAAGCACGTTATTAGCATGCGAAATACATTATGCAACGAGTGCTGTAAGTTGTTAATTACGCAATCCGACGGGTTGGCGTACTAGCGAAGCTAGTCATGGTTGGCAACTTACCGTACTAGTTTTATACATTATTTTTTATCATGAGGGTGAGATTATAGTAGGTGTCGCTAAAAGTAAAGTTTTGCCTTGAATAAAATGGTCTGTAGAAGATATACAGACTGTGAGAGCGCTGCAAAAACGTTGCATTATTTTTATATAACTTAACGCTTTAGCGGGACGTAATTTTTTATTATTCATCTAACTTTTGATTATAATCTAACGCTTTTGCGTGTGTTGTAGAGAATGATTTTACATTATGCAGCCCTTTCAAGCGAAATTATCCACTTCCGTACGCAATTGTGACTCGCGATAAAGTATTTTCCAAGCACGTATAATGAAAAATAGATAGCATAATTTTATTTAACGAGTATTGCATGCTACTTTTTGTACTAAACCTGCTAAAAAAAGTATATCAAAACCGATTAAAAAAATCTTAAAAACAAATTTTGAAGTGAAAAACCGGATTAAAACCAATTAAAAATCCACTTATAATCAGTTTGAATATACTTTTCTCAGTAGGAAAGTGAGAGAAAAAATTACAAAAGAAATCGTCAAAAATGCATACACGATAAGAATTTAATATTTACAGGTCGTGCTTATTTTCGGCGTCGTGGGGGCCTGCAAGCGCGAAGAGCTGACTTACTTGACGTTAGAAAATGTTAAAGATCACGAATCTTTTCTCCTGGTCTCCGTACCAAAAACAAAAACTGGCAATGAGCGATCCTTCACCGTGACTGGGGATTTCTATGAGTCCTGCAAGAAGTACATTGATATACGATTGAAAGAGTGCATGAGAACAGATAGATTCTTTTTATTATTCAGAAAAGGTGTCTGCATATCGCAGCCAATTGGTATCAACACGATTGGCAGTATGCCTTCGGTGATAGCTCGATTTCTGAATTTGCCAGATGTCGAACGGTACACTGGACGTTCGTTGCGAAGAACCTCGGCGACTTTGCTCGTCGATGCTGGAGGAGACGTCGCGACGCTCAAAAGGCACGGCGGATGGAAAACTAATTCGTTGGCTATTGAAAATGCGATGATAGAAAGCGTACGAGTTTCAGCGAAACAAGTAGTGAATGAGATTCAAGGACAGGATGCTTCAAGTTCTACCGCTGCAAGCGAGAAGTCATCTAAACGCCAAAAAGTTGATGATTTTGGCGCATCGAGTTCGTCGAATCAAAATAAATTTTCTCCACCGGCGTCGCCAGAATTATCAGAAAATCCTAATGATCATGATGTTAATATTGATGTTGACGGCAATTTGATGTCGTTCAATTTGGCGGATGTTTCTGGAACAGATAAAAATATTTCTTTTAATTTCAAAAATTGTAATGTTACTATTAATATATACAAAAAAGAATGAATGACAATTAAAAGAAAAAATTAGAAATAGTTTTTATATTTAAATGAATAGTGATCTCAGATGTTCGTTTGTAAGTTATGTTAAGTATTTTTTTGATTCATAAGAATGTTTGCTAAGATTTATTTGCAAATTTAAATGTATATAGTTAAAATAATAAATATAACTTATTAACGTTCCACGAATTTTCTCATATTTCTTGCCTTTTGAATAAAAAACCTGCACTTAAAATACACCCGCTAAAAATAACTTTCGCCTGATATTGTAAGGTACTTACTGAACAGTAACGCGTACAAAAAAACGAATTTTCTGCACGGCATGAGGAAAAATTATAGTGCGAAATTAGTTGCCAGTCATGCATTCAGGCTCCATACCAGCCCGTCTGAGTGTCTAATTGACAACTTACGGCTCTAATTGTATAATTCATTATTATATTATACTTTATAATCATTCCAAAATACATATTTTTATTATTGTTTAAATAATATTCAAAACAATAATCATTACTCGATTTTTAATGTTACAAAAATAATTATTACTGCATTATTAAATTTGGACAGAATTTGTTCATTATCATACTAAAATTTGATTAAAAATTAAACTAAATGCCAAAATTAAAATGAGTTCTCCTCAAAATTCTTATCATATACTTTAATACTAACATTTTTTTTAAATTAGTTTTTCAAAAAAAGCTATCAAAACTAGAAAAGCCAGCTCGCACTAAAATTCCAAAACTATAGCTATACAGCAAAACTTTAAATCCAAAATAGCAGTAAGGGCAGTCCCAGCGAGCGACTTTCCCTTACGTAAATTACGCCTCATGAAACGTGAATAGAAATTATACGACCCGTGGGCCGGATTATCACAGTAAAGCCGAACATTTTGTGGGCCTCGTCAACTCCCGAGTGATTAAAAGCGCTCCGTCGCATACCGTGCCGTCTTTACGACTAGAGCTTTCGCATGTAATTTCGAGGCGAACTATTACTGT
>JAPYZA010007149.1:0-10405 GCA_030522685.1 Eupelmus azureus
AAAAAAAAAAAATAAATAACAAGTCTACAGCGGCGCGCGCGTGTCGACGCGCGGGCATACACATGCGGGAGGTCAGGTGTAACTTGCAAAGGTGTGCGCGCACACGTGGCGAGCGCGAGCGAGAGCGAGGGTAGTTTTAATTAAGCCATTAAGGGGGAAAACCGGCTGAGAGTCTGCCGCAGACGCAGCGCCCTATTTCGTTTTCTCTCCCTCGTCGCAGACTCGACCCTCCTCGTCTCTCTTTGGCTCTAAATTAATATCGCGCTCGAAATGCCCGCGCGGATTCGCTCGCGAGCCGACGGGATATTTTGCTTACTGGGAGTGTAAGCGGGACGCACCCCTTAAACGAGATTCGCGAATTTAGCTTAAGGGGGAAGAGTGCTTTTTTCTTCGCGAGGAATCGTGGGTGGTGTTTTTACGAGACGAGGGAGTTCCGGTAGGCGAGAGGGCCTTTGTGTAGCGAGGTGGGCGAGTGGGATTGCTGGCGTGAAGCTTTTTTCTGGTGTTTATGTATAAAAAGGGGTCTTTTGCCATTTGTCGGGCGTGCGTGACATTAATAGATTCTGGTGATTTAGGGATTTTTAAAGTTTTTATTTCTGAGGACTTATTAACGTGAACAGATTTGTGGGAGGATCTTTAGCTTATATAATGACTAACCTGTATATAATATGATTTAATTTTTTAAACGTGTGATTCAAATAATTTTAATTTGCATAAATTTTTGTGTTCTATTTTAATATAAAAACAATAATCTTATAATATCATGAGCAACCAGTATAATAAATTAATAGGCTATCTCATTATTCATACAATTTTAGTACTTTAGAATTAATCATTGTCTAACTAAATTCATCTAAAATCATTTTGATTAACATATCAAAATTTTACTTGCAAATAATAATGAATCGTTTCCATCATAATAGTAACGAATTATTTCATCTTAGCATTTACCAAACAGTAGGAAATATTTTCAGTTTCAGAAAACACGATGATAAGCCACAACAAAGAAATAACTTCGCAGAGTTTTACAGGATTGATAACGACAATACTTTGGGGGCGCAGACTTCCATTGTGTTGTAAATTGAATAAAACTTTTCCAAGTTTTGCAAACCAATACAAAACTTTTAATTAATCGAGTGCCAACTTTCGTTGTAACTAACTTCAGTTAATAACGACTAAATCTGATTGTATTGAAAACTTTTTAAACGATCTAGTCGGTCAATAATCTTCAATGATACCAGTAGTAACTAAAACCGTAAGATTTTACGTTTTTAAAATACTTTAATTTCACGAAATGATTTGTGGTATACCATGACCTATGCATTTTCGAAAATAAGACCTACAAATTGAATTTATTATTCCGAGAAGCTCATAAGTTACAGAAGTAATTTTTTTGAAGAAGAAAATGGACTTGTTAAGTCTGACTTAAAGACTTAAAAGGCTTTCTCAGCATAATAACTTTTCCGATTGCTTCTCCGTTCTATTATGGAAAAATATTTCATTTAAATTTATTTCAGTAATGTGCAGTTAACTTAAAAATACGAATTTATTTTAATATTGATGAATGAAGAAGTTACAAACGAAGCTGTGTAGGTAAATAATCAAAATTTGCAAATTAATTCTTCAAATTTTTAAGTCCTAAAAATGTCACTGTCAAGCATTATAGGATTTAAATAATAATAATACTATACATTTTGTTATCTATCATTATTATAAAATGTTCTATTTATTTATTACTGAATAATCTAAGTCAACGTGAAAATTTAAACAGTTCGATAGTTCACAAACAGTACATAGTTAATTTGTAAAATTGATACATTTTTTAAGTTTTTCTTAAAAAACCAATTCACTCAAACTCGAAGTCACCACGGAAAAGACCATAAACAACAACAAGCGTAAAAAAATCTCACCAGCTCGCTTCTCCGCTCGGTCCTCGTCCTCCTCCTCCTCGGTCTCCTCGCTGTCCTCGCCGGCGATGCCCTGGGTCTGCACGACTTTCGGGATTTCTGAAACGTGAACGGAAAAAGAAAAGGTCAACAGCTGCTACGTCAGCTCGTATACACTCTCGCGCGCCAGCTCGGCTAAAAGAGAAAACGAAGAAGGGATCTTCGCGCGGAAAAAATGACGCTGATTTAATGGCGAGTCCGCTCTCGTGCCGGGCAGCGCAAATTTCTCCTAATTGGCGAAGGCGCTGTCCTCCCCTGCCGATCGATTTTTCTTCCTCCGCGGAGGGAAGGTGTGGCCGAACGCGCTTTTAATTTATTTATCTCAAGGCTCTCTTGAGAGAGAAAGAGAGGAAAGAAGGAGAGAGAGAGAGAGAGGATAATCCGTGCCAACGCCTTTTTCGGAGCTGTATCTCGGCACTTAGCGAGAGCGCTAAGTAGTTACTGGCTTGGGCCAGGCGCGCGCGCGCCGAGAATTGACCATTAGATAATTATCTCGCTCATTTACATGATCGTTAATTACGCGGGTTTCATAATGAGCATCAATTACGCACCCGGCTCGCTCGGAGAGGCGTGCTAACGCCGAGTTTGGGTGTGTACGGATTTTGCGGTGTTTTGTAGATTGTGTTGCGGTTGTGTTGTAGTGTTGCGATTTGGAATCCTTTTTTTTAAAGCGGTCAAGTTTTTAGGTTATGGTTTTGCGGTAATGAAATTAATTTTGTGTTTTCAAATTTTCAGAATGTTTGAAGAATAAATTAAAATGAAAATTATAAACTACTTATATTTTCTCGAACGAATTAGTGTTGTTACTTTTCAATATATTTTACTTCTTTACAGTTAAATTATATTTTTAATAATACTTTTTTGCATTAGTTGAAGTAGTTTTGTTTCTCTTATTAAAATGTCTTTTTTCTATTTGTAAATTTAACTTTAAACATTATTTGTAACACTAAACTATAACTTGGGTAAACTATAGTGACTTTAAAACTGTCAAATACATTCTAAAATTATTAAATTGGAACTATCAGAGAATAGCACGAACATATGCTTTATCGATAGTGCTGTACATCATTACAACCGACCGCCAACTTTCCCTAGAATTACTATGGACTCTATTTTACTTAAAAAAGAACAAATACATACAATACAATACAAGAAATCAACAAATTGTAAGACTCTAAAAGATTACCATATTTATATTTTTTACAGGAAATTATACTAAATGTTTTTATAACACAGTTTAGTAAAATTTGCTGTAAAGTAATCGAACATATGAATATCATTAATTCATAGACAAAATAACCTCAACTTCCTCAAAAATTCCCTTAACACAGCAAAAATTCAAAAAATGTATTATAAAATAACTCACTAATACAAGGCGCGATGTGCGATCTGCTCTGCTGGTAGCCTCTCGCGCACCGGTTGCACGTTATCCCCGTAACTCCGTCCTTGCAGGGGCACTGGCCGTTGCTCTGATTACATGTTTTCCCGGAGGCTCCAATAGGATGACAGTCGCATGCTGAAACAAGGAAAACAAAATTCATTAACTTTCTTGTCAAAAGAAATTACTCGCAAGTTTTGCACTCTCGCGATATTCAAAGTTAATATACATCAAGTTATTGAAAATGTACACCAAGTACGGTAACTTCACGAGGAAGTGCAATAATTATATGTATTAGGCGCCGTGATTTATGTAATGAGACCGTTACCCAGAAAAGGCGAACTTATAATAACTTTCAGACATTGATGAAAATGGATGATACAATAATTACATCGTGGGAAATGAGACTAGCTGTTGAAGTTACTTTTCTGAGCACAGCTCGCAGCGCGAAAAAAACTTTTCCTTGGCAAAAGAAACTGCAAAAAAAATTATCAAAAATTAATTCCGCGCCGATCATAGAATGACTCGCCGCATTCAAATCCGCAAACAAAAACAGGGAACGAGTTATTCCAAGCTTATGCAATGTTTACCCTCCTCTCACTCCAAAACCCTCTTCCCTTAAAAATGGCGACCAAAAATAATACCACCTCCTCATTGTACTCGCCACTCATTCATTTACAGTTACACACGCGTCCAGCCGCATATATATACACGAAGCCCAAGTAGCGCTTCCTCTCGGCTCGTCTTTTTGTTCCTCGCGCTATCTACGATCTTTGATGCGATCCTCTCTCTTAAAAAGGTGAAAGTCCGAGGATATTTATTATGGCGCGCGCTTCTGGTAGTCCGTATTTTTTCAAATGCAAATGCACCTCGGTCCGAGTGTTTTCCTTAGCGCTCGCGCTTCTCTTGCCGGTGTTATTTTTTTTCGGCCGCTCTCGCGACTTCCTCGGCTTTGTTTGCTCGAGAAAATCGGTCGAGCGTGCTGATATTGTTTTATTGCGAAAGATTTATGGGGCCGCAAGATCGTTTTTTTTTTATCGCGCGCTTAGAGGATTGAATCACGGCTTGGGATCGTTTAATTGAGCGAGCGCTGGACCCCTCGCTTTTTGAGCTGGTGTCTTGTGCTGTGAGACTGGTTGGATGGTTTAGCAAAACGTTTATGTCGTGTGCGGCTGTTAAATGGCTTCGGAGAAGTTTTTTATTTTTCAATTTTTATTGCGTTTTGATTCGTTGGTATGAAAATTGGTTTGGTGAGTTTGTCGAGATAAATAGTGTCTACTAAGAAAAATCGTTCAGTTCAATGAGAATAGAGGAAGTTTGACGTCAATAAACAGAATATTTTTTAACCATGCACAAATATTTATAAAAGATGAGAAATAAAGTTAAGAAACATTTCAACAGATTTATCAAGATTATGAAAACTTAAATAACGAATCCTCCTTTCATCATCCCATAAAAGGCGTATTCAAGCAAAATAATCCGCCTACACATCCGATCATTACACCTCAATCAATCTCCCCAGCCTCCATCACACCTCAAAGCCTTCAAATTCTAAACTTTAAACTACCAATTTCGCCAACAAAAGGTCAAAGCAACAGCATCCTCAAACCACCATATACTCACATTAAGCAACGCGCTTTACAATTCCCATACCCAAATCAAGCCGCATCCTTCATCGGCGCCTTTATTACGGAGAAAGCGTCTCTGCCCCGGCCATTTGTCACGCGATCGTCAAATTCCAGCTGCAGCAAGTACATAAATAAAAGGATTTGCCGGCCAGAGAGAAAAAAGTTTCTCCTCGCGGCAATTGCGCAAGATCAGCTGTGCATGTTTCAACGAATCGATGTAATTGCCGGGCCCGTCGATGTGTTGGACTCAACGTTTGTACGTATATGGATATAAATCGACGGCTCTGTGCTGGCTCTACCGAATTCGAATCCGTCATTGTTGCGGCTCCGTAACGGAATGTGCGGAGCTAGCTGCCTCGCTGCTGAGCCGATCCTGAAGTGGGCTCAGCAGGTCTAAGAACACTCCAGGCTGAGGTGCGCCGTACCGCTAAGTGCGCCGATTTGTACGTGCGTGTGTGTATGAGAGGGGGAGGGTGTGTTTGTGTGTGTGGATTTTCGTTGGTATGGGGAGCGAATGCGTGCATATGCGAGCTTTGTGGGAAAATTTTGGATTGCCGATGTTGGATCGATTGTTTGAATTTGAAGTGTGGTTGTAAGTACTTTTAATTAAGGATATTTATGAATGAAATGTGTGTTTAATCTTGCTTAACAATGATAACTTAAATATAACAATTGTTTGACTTTTTAAATTTAATTATACAACAATTATAAACAATTATGAGTATACCAAAAATCTAATCATTTCAATTAAGTCTTTTACTATCTGAAAATGCAAACGCATAAACCACTTGACATTCCAGAACTGTTATCTCACAAACCTGCAAACGCTCGCATCCTCAACAAACCAAAAGCTCCATTCTCAACTCATCGCGCCCGGCAGCAAATAAATTTTCAATCACCGCTGCAGATCCCGGCCCCACCACATCCAAAACAGCGCATCACACAAACCAACGCTTTCCTCAAAATTCTCCCGAGAAATCGCGGAAACACCCACGCACAGCAGCCTGTCGCGTTATATACGGCGCCGCGCGAGAAAATCCCGCGCGGATTATCTCTATCTCAGGCGCGCCGTGTATATATATATATACATACCCAACCCACGCATCCGTGCGTATACCAGCTTCCCTACCCCGCCGGTAAGGCTCGTCTCTCTCTCTGCCGACGACGACGCGATGTCATATCTTTTATTATCATTCTTATGGACTTCTACTCGGCGCCTGACACATTGCGCCCATTAAAAGTGGCTTTTGCATCCTGGAGCTTCTCTTCCTTTTTTCGCGCGGGAGATGGGATTTTATCGTGCCTTTTTTTCGGCGCGCTTCTTTTTTTTTTTATTGAAGCTTGTTTTACACCGCTGGTGAAGTATGCAAACAGCCTGTGCGCGGGGTATCGAGTTTAATAATCGTGAGTTTTTGGATTGTTTTGCTAGTATGAGAGAGATAATTAAGAATTGCTGTATAGTGGGTTTTTTATTGTTTGGGTAAATGGCAGCTGGGAATTATTTTATGGTTGATCGAAGAAATGCAAATTTTGATTACGATGGATAATTAACAGACGTAGCAGTTAATACGTTACATCACTTTTAGTTTTGAAAAAATATGTTTTTTCTTATCAAGATAATATTACGGTTCTGATTGTATGATTAATAATTTGAAGAATTTTTAAAAACGAATTTAAAGGAAAATTAATCTGTCAGTCTCATTCATGAAATAGCCGCTAATTAGTTGAGTCAAATGAAACGCCATGGCCACGTGTTGCGTGACAAACTGCTAAGGAAATAAATCATCTACAACTCAAAATTACTACGCGAGTGACATAACAAATATTAAAATTTTTCATTATATATTTTATGTATTTATGTAAAATATTATTTTTATTTATTTTTTAAAATTTTTGTATAATGATGTGTTTTGTAAGCTGTTTGAATAATTATAATATTTTTAAATTAGAAAGATTCATTTTTGTACATAAGCTTATCTTTTATCTTTGTTAAGCGACTTTAGTACGCGAATAAAGCTTTTACTCTCGTTATTTTTATCCAAACTTCAATCATACATATAATACATGCAAATACAGGAATTTAGCACATTAATTTAGCAGTATAATTGATTTTAAACGTTATAAACAAATCATCAAATATTTCTTATTAACTGGTTGATACAAAGTGTACATCCATATAGATAAACTCAATATAAAACGAACAGTCCTACCGTCCACATCGCAACCCTTCACACAACACTCACCATTCTCACATCACAAATTTTCACCTCCCAATAGTCAACTCCGCATCACGATGGGCAAAACTCCGGGCTCTAAACAAGGGAGAGCCGCTCGGATTATAATTATCGTTGCAAGGGCTTAAAAGTCGTCTACTCTCAAGCGTCGACGCTAATTCCACACGTATACACAGAGGCGAGAGAATGACGAGCGCGCCCTTTCAAAGTCTTTATACATATCAGAGAGCCGAGCGCGAGATTCTGAAGAGGGAAGCCCTAGAAAAATGTTTAACGTCGAGAGTGCGTATATACAGCAGCGACGACTTTAAAGCAGATTTAGCCGGGCTGTGTACGAGTGTGCGGGTGTGCACACGCCGGGGATTTCGTTAAAAAGGGAATAAATGTGATGCGAGAGGGGTGACTTTTTTTTCTTTTAAATCGACGCCGGTTTAGCGCGGATGGTAAAAAGATCTTTTGCGTGCGTTTGTTTTGCTCGGTTGAGGTTGGAGTCTTTGGGAAAATGGAAGGTAAATGATTTTTTGATGATGGTGATGGCGGGAGTCATCTAAAGGGATCAAAGTTTTTGAGTTTTAATGAAGTTTTTGATTTGTTTTTTTTTTGGATAAGAGGTTTGTTTACTTACAAGCGCAGATTGTCAAAGGAGTGAAACCATAATCATTAGTTTTTTTTAGTGAATACAAACTAGTTTAATTACGTATTTTAGGAAGAGGGTTTCCCTACTAAGTAACCTAATTAAAATAGTTTAATTTTCCCGATAAAAGAACCTCAACAAAAGCTATGTAAATATTTCTTACACCTACTCGATTAAAACTAATTAAAACTTTAATTAGTTGGGCCAAATTTCTAAAATATTATTAAAACCTAAAGAAGTCCTAATTAGGACCCAACCAAATACCACAATCATAGCAATAATGATGCAATAGGTTCTAATTAGAGCCTAATTAATTAATCAATAACTAATTAATCCCTAACTAATAATTAACGGCTTCTAAAACAAATTACAACAAACTCAATAAATCCCCCATGAATCTACTTTCCATTTTAACCGATATCCCGCGTTATCTCACACACAATAACGATTCCACATTATTTGCTATAAAACAAATTACACGAGCATTACATTCCCCCTCAAGATAAAAACTACACTACGTAATTACGATTTTATCGCTGTACACAGTCACTTTCGACGCATAGACCAGCGCGATGCGCTCGGGCTAAAAATCCCAGCGCGCGGAGAAAAATTCCGCTTTCACATTTGTTGCCGGCAGAAAAAGAAGCTTAACTTATGTCGAGCGGAGGACTTAAATCTCGGCTCCGCGCGTGCGAGCAATTATTGAATCTGTATCTGCATCTGCGTATCTGCCTTTCTCCTTTATCTGAGCGTGCGAGCCAATATTGGCTAGAGGCTGGGAGCGTTGGAAAAGTTATAGGAAATCTGATGCGCGAAAATCGAGTTGGTGCCGCTTGCTGATTTTCTGGTGGGCTGTGTGAGTGTGGTTTTATGGTTAGTGATTAGTCATTGGTACGGTAATTGTTGTTTGTATTTTTTTGGGGGAATTAAGGAAGCAATTCATTGGTTTACTCTGTGAGTTAGAAACTGGGAATTATGATAATGTAAGTACGTATCTATTTTAAAACGATTATTTAATTATTTGAAATATTGATAATTTATATAATTTTCAATGTTCATACGTTATTTCAAAAACACACATTTACAAACATTAATTTACATTCGATAAAATCATTACATACGAAAACTTATCTGGTCCCTCCAGCAAAAATCACGCGTTCACGTAACCGTTTATCAAATTCACTTATTCCACACACATCAAACCCATCTCATCAATTACCACAAACAGACAAACATAACACAATCCCACTTCAACCACATTAAAGTCCACTCATTTCATACGACCCGCCCAAAGCCTCAGCATACTTCGGGCTCCTCTCTCCGAGCTATCGCGCGAATTTTTCGCGAGCTACACACGCCCCGCACGTGTTCCCGCCTCCCTTTTTACGCGCGACTCGCTCAAAGCTCGCGCGAGAGAGTACATATATGCGGCATCGCGTGTATAATTAGCGCGGCACGGCGCGGCTTTTCAGCGTCACGTCTTGCGTCGTGGAATGGAGCGGCGAAAAAGAACGTTCTGAAGACTGTGTATGCGCAAAAAAGGTACTGTATAGCTGGTTTTTGGTTTGCCTTTTTTTGGTTGTGTATATAAGCGTGAGGTGTAAGGGCGTTTTTGTGCCCGACTCTACTCGGATTTTTCCACTGATTGGATTGTTGTTGGGAAATGACTCGTTTCTTATGGGTGAAGGTTAGGTATGAGAAAGATTGCTTTTGTTTGAATGGAAATGGAGGATTTTGTGGGGAGGTACGCTGTATACTTAATTTTCAGTTTAAACAACTTGTTGCAGTAGCGATCTGTTAATTTCATTATAATACTAATCTTGTTTTATATTTTCAGTTAAACACACCGGTTAACATAACGCAATCCACATAAATTTTATTTGACTATTTAATATCAAATATAATTTTCAAACATCCACAATAACAATGCCATTAACAAAGACATCAAACCATACAGTTACATGCAGTCCATTAAAAGTACGTTAATCCAATCGAAATTCCTACGAAATCTTTATTTATTACGAAACATGACAAATACACAAGTATAGATGTATACAAATTGAATCCGACGTCGCCCTTTATTGAATTCAGGAAGCATTTGCCATTATCGTGCGCGAGTCTGTCTCTCTATTCGTCGAATCCCACACACAGCTCACCCTAATATCGACCCGAGCGAAAATCGTTGTTCAAATAATGCCGCCGGAAACCTAATATAACATTTGCTACTCGCTCCTGCGATGCTGCTGCGTGACATCCATATATATGTAAAACGCGCGTGCTTTAGTCAATAGTAATCATGTTATTGATTATTTGATGTGTATCGAATTAAATGATTGGTTGTTTCTTTGGAATTTTTAATTAGGGATATGATATATGAATGTATTAAAAAGATTAGGAGCGTTGTCGGTTACTTAAAATATGGGATGGATGCTACTGCTCGCAGTTTTATTGACAAGCTATTGTTATTTTATAGCTATTCTGTACTTTTATGACAGCTAAGAACACCGTATAAATATCATGATAGCATGCTGTAAACTTTTTATCTGTGCGCTTATGAACTCGGAAGTTTAATTTTATTGCATTTG
>JAPYZA010007150.1:0-10644 GCA_030522685.1 Eupelmus azureus
TTTTTTTAGAGGTTGATTACTAATATTAGATTTTGGCTGGGTGGAGGATATTGCGAGCTGTTTCATTAGCCGTGATTGTGATTAATTTTGATGAGAAGTTTGGAACTCTTGCGTCAGTATATGACGAGTGCTAAAAATGATGCTTCGCGATTGATCAGATTGAATAAACTAAGTTGTAAGTCACAGTTTCATGAAATAAAGTACCGGTCGATGTCGTTTAATTTTATTCTACATTTTATTATTTTAACTACTTTTTCATTAAATGTACATACAAAGACATAATAATAATAATATAAATACTTGATAGTTATGACGTAAATTCTTTACTTTTTCTAAGTAAAAAAATTACTTACCCTCGCAAATAACCTATTATGCAAAATAAAGTGTTATCATTCGAAAATAAGGTTTTCATTATCGTACAATTTCACAAATATTTGCTAATTACATTCCGAAGCTCTATGCTATTATAGATAAGTACCTGTTATTTTCTCAAGTTAATGAATTTTTATTTAATTTCTTAATGAATTGATCTCGGAAATATTGGATCAATAAGCGATTTAATTGCCGGCTTTGAAAATATAACCTTTTCATCATTAAAAAAACTAAAACTTGACTAAACTTGAATAATTCAGTTTACTCTCATATTAATCAGTTTCTAAATGATACAATTACGAACTAAACACTATCGTTAATAAATCCTCACCAATTAAAACTCATCCTATAAACAAATTAAAACAAACTCCCAGTACTAAACCCCACCCGCAACGTCAAATAAATCACAAAACCATCAGCACGCCAAACGCAATTGCCCCGAATCCAATAACAATCTATAAACCCATCTGCCTCGTTAAAGTAACGTAGTTAGTCTCGTCAGCAATCGGTTCCGCGTTTAATTTGAAAAACGCCGCCCGATGATCAGCCGCTTGGCTCAAACGAATAAATCAGCACAACATATATACATGGTATACGAACCCAGCCGCGGCGCGCGGACGAAACAAAAGAGTAGAAGGAGAGCCGCACTCGGAAATAATACTTACAGTGCCGGCGAGGTCCACGACCTCCCCCCCCAGCCTGGCACAGAACCGGAGGAGTAGTCCACCCGCGCGCGGCACAGGAAGTTTCCTATATAAAACGAGCCCGAGAAGCTCGACTGAGCGGCGCGTTTGTGTGCAGTGGGTTGGTGAAGGTAATGTTTCTTTTTATGGATGGATATGGGTTTAGTGCGAGTTTTTATGGGTTGGGTTGTTGGGGGGAGGAGTAAGGTGGGAGATGGATTTGGAATGTGATTCGGTGTAGATTATTGTTTGAATTTAGGTTAATTTTTAAAGGTTGCCTTTGAGTTTTATGGTTATTAGCATCAAATGTTTGTTTTTGCATATTGCGAGATGACTTTACTTTAAATAAAATAGTTTTAAACAAGTGGCTTAAATTACTTTTTGTACGCAGATAATATGAATTACAACTCCTTTTGCTAAAAATAATTGCTTGCAAAATAAAATAAAATTATAAAAATTCTTTTACGTGTACAGAAAATGTTGAAATGTTTTTTAAAACTATTTTATCGGTTACATAAAATCATAAGAAAAAGTTTGAAAACTATTTTTCATTACTTATACTTATAATTTCAAAAGAAACAAACTTTGAAAGTAAGCTGAATAGAACATTTGTTCGTAACAAAAAATAATATTGTTTATGGTATTACAACAAACAATAACAGTTTAATCGCTCTATATAAAATAAGAAACATAACAGTCCTCGTTATTCTCTAAAGGCTTTATTCATACTCGGCATTGTAAATTTCCAAGTTATTAAAACTATCGCTATTAAAACTTATGTATTGTAATATAAATTAAAATACGAATTTGAATGAATTAAAAGTCAATTTTTTCCACAAAAAACATGTGGGTTTCTATTAAAATTGCAATAAACTTTTTACTGAACGACAACAGAAAACATCACGTCACTAAAAATTCTTCCATAATTTATCCAACCACTGATTCGTCCAACACTCAACAACAAAAAATCATTCATCGATAATCTCCCAACGATCAGCCTTTACGCATCAAAAGGTCAAAAAAGAACCGCATCAGCGCGCGCAAAGTCAAATCAAAACCTCGGGCTACATCAGTTTTGCAGCACTCACAGCTCGGGCATCGTCGTCTTAGTTTTCTTTCCCTCGTCAGCCACGGCGACGGCGATAACAAGTGTCGTGCTTGAGCAACCGGGGCAGGAGATAAGCCGCTTTGCGGGGAGCTTTTCGCCTCTTGCACCAAAATATACGTACGCTCTTATTTCGCGATAGTGCGGCTTTACCGATTGATTGACGTCAGTCGCGCGCGGCGCGCCTCGGCTATGGAATATTGTTAAAAACGAATTTATTGGGTAACAGGGAATACTTTTTATGAAGTGCTTGTATCTTGAGGAAATATTTTCCACTACTTGCGC
This sequence comes from Eupelmus azureus, assembly GCA_030522685.1. Taxonomy (NCBI): domain Eukaryota; kingdom Metazoa; phylum Arthropoda; class Insecta; order Hymenoptera; family Eupelmidae; genus Eupelmus; species Eupelmus azureus. The sequence goes on from JAPYZA010007150.1 coordinate 2,446, forward strand.
TACTGGGGGACTTGAAGTTATTGCGGCGGCATTTGAAAGGCTTTAGAATCATTCCGACCTACTTTCGTGGTGAAGATTTGATTTATATGTGTGGGAGTGTGATATGTTATTGTGAAAAAATCGCGGGCGTTTCTTGCCCGAAAGAAAGTATTTCGTGCCTTGCTTGTAAAGATTGAAAAAACATCGTTTCAATAAAAGTTTGAATGTATTTCAAAAGTCGTAAATACTAAATTGTTTTACTTACATTATAAATTTACATTATTTAATTCGTGATACAAAATCTAAAATTTAGTCCTAATAATACTTTATAAAAGTTATTACATTCAATCCAAGCTAAAAAACAGATCTGAAATTATTGAAAAATATATAATTTTGTATAAATTATTACATAAATTAATTAATCTTCTTGCTTTGAAAATTATAATTATGATTTTAATTTTCTTAATTAATATAAAATATAAATAATTATAAAAAGCTGCTAGTTTAATTTCTTATCGATAATAATCAACTTGTTCGTGATGAATAAATAAAGATGTAATAAAAACACAGAATACGTTGCAAAAATATAAATTTTTAAACTTATTATTTTTTTACTTCAACACTATCTAAATCTGAAAAAGTGTAATATCACTTGCACGCATCTGCACGTAGAATGAAAGATTTTTTGCTCTTTTAATTTTAGATAGCAACAACATATGAGAAAAATATGTCGCAAATATCTAACAAAACAACATGTATATTCTATGGGCGGAAAAAATTCTTATGAATTCTTTACTCATGAATCATTTGTCTTTTTATTTACATTCAGTAAGTAAATGTGTGATATAATCAGGAAGAGATAAAAGTTTATCAATTGAGTTATCGAATGTTTATCATGTTTATCCGAATTCGCACATAGTCCCCTGCGAAGATGTTATTGGGAAATATTTCTCAAATAGATATCTTTATCTGTCTCACGGCTAGAACAATAATTACGTTAAAAAGATATCTGATTGCCTAAAAATTTCCCAAGATCTACTTATATTTGAAAACAAAATTAATAAGTTTCAAACATGGCATTAAATGATCGAATAATTCCTTTTTTTTAAAATTAAAATTACATCAAATTGTTTTTTTTCTATAGATATTTATTTATTTATTTAATATTCTTACGGAAATATTTTGACCTAAGTGAGTTCTTAATGCAATGATATAATTTAGCACGCTTCAACCGCACGTGTTTCTAAGCGAGAATGACAAAACTTACATTAGATCATACGATGTATATGTAACAAATGGGCTCGATTCCAAAATTTAAAATGCTTGCCACGTGCATCCGTCATATCTGAAAGGTGGTCTGTAATCCAATAATGTTTGATAGACAAAAATCGGATTTACCCACGTAAGCAAAATTCTTTGAGAGGAAAGGATTTGGGTTAATCTCACTCGGTCACATTTGAAAATTTTCTGCTATAGATAAGGGCATTTTTGTCAATGCATCAAATTCCGATAGTTTACTGTCTATATGTATATGACTAAAATAGTTTTTACAAAAGATACCTGCATATGATTAGTTATTATTTTCTTTTTGGTAATTTTTTGTCGATACACACCTTGAGAGAAAAAAATAATCTTAATTATAATTAATCATGAATGGCAAAGATACCAAAAATAAAATTTTAATTACGACGAAAATAGTAAGCTAATATCAGGATTGTAAAGTTTATATTTATTTCGAATGTATATTTTCTTTAATAAATTTAAAATTTATTTAGAGTGTAAAGCTTTATAATATTCTTGAAACGAACAAACATAAAATTAGACAATTTACAAAACCAAGGTAATGATAACTAAGGATAATTAACGCTACCGCATTACTAAAGTAAATGAAGGTGTGGTGATCAAACGCACTTAGCCATGATAGATCGAAAATAGGAAAAATATTTCTCTTCAGCTCTTGAGTTATGACAACAATCTCTAAAAGGATGTAAGTATACGTAATATTCAACAAAATGCCATTGTCCCTTAATTAGTCTGTACTTACTTAATCAGATATAAAAGCGACTAAAGAGATTTATGCCGTCGAAAAATTAAAAATCATCTTGATGATGAGACTTTATATTATAACAGCAGATGATAACACTCACTTTGCGGCAGATCAAACAAAGAAAAGCCACGATGATAAGATAATAACGTGCGAAATCGCATACTATCCTATCTTATCCACGCGGAAAAAATTATATCGTAGAACACGTGATAATCAGTGGAATCAGCCTTTATTAAAATAAAATTTTTGGTTTTACTACTTGGAAAGTCCAAAGAATACAGATACCTAGAAATGCGAAGCATAAATTTCGATGAAAAAACATACGTTTATTTTTAATACACTAATTCCTAAGTAAAAAGTATTAGCCTCCGATAAGAACAAAATTTATTATCTGGAGAACCAAAATGAGAATAATGCTCATAAACAAGGGTAATAAATCGTCGCTACTCACAAACAGAAAAAATGTTGTCGTAACAATTCCTAAGCAGAGAATCCAACGCAAAATCAAATTTAATCCAAATATAACAAAACCATTTTCCACATCAAAAAATTCCTCACAATCATATTAAATCAAACAACCACGACTCAAAGAATACAAAAAAAACCATTCTCTCTTTTTTGCACACACTCCGCAGAAACTACAGTGCCACGACATTCAGCTTCATTTTACAACCTGGACTTTCCGAGCGATAAAGCCACGTGCTTTATTCCACCCGAACAAAGCCAGCGGCAGCTGCTCGAGAGATGCCAGAAGCCAAGCGCGAGCAAAACGAAAGGCTGAGAGAAAAGATGAGAGCGAAAGAATGAGCAGTCTGCGAATTGTAAATATTGCCCGACGCCGAAGTGTCGGCTGCTTATTTTAGACAGCGCGATAGTAGTCCTCCCCCCGTCAAGGCCCGTCTATAATTGCGCCCAAATAATTGCACGCGCCTCTGATATTATGAAGCTGCACACGAGGAGGGGGAGGAAGAGAGAGAGAGACGAAAAATTCCTCTTCCTCGTTCTCGGTGCGCTTTTATGTAAAGAGTAATTGCGCGCGTTCGAAAAAAGGGGGTATTAAAGAGGTAAAATTGCGCGCTGGGAATATAATGAGCACGCGCGGTTTTAGTACTTTCTTGCCGGAGATTATCGCGCTGGATTACGTCAGGCTTTTAGGTTTGTTGCGAAATCCGTTGCATTCCAGAGGTGGAGATTGGTTTGTTTTGCGAATGGAAAGAGTTTGGTATCGGGCTGGGTATGGGTTTGATAGGCGATTTTTGAAAAAAAATGTTGCACGCGAGGTAGAGTGGCGATCAAATTTGCACGTTGGTTTTGTTTTAGGTGTATAAATAAAATTCGTTAAAAATAGCTTTTTGCGTGCGACAGTTTCGCAGGCACCTGTTAAATTTGATGTTTGCGTTAGTTCTATAGTTTGTAGTATTTTATTAGCGTTCAAGCAATACTGTTAGATTCGAATGTACTAATAGATAATAATTGTAAAGTGGAGCTAGTACAATTGTTATTGCATCCTTTTAATGTTATAAATGTACTATAACTAAATATAAAAACTTATGTTACTCAATAATTATGACTAAATTTTGGTTATTAAAAAAATTATATAATATAATAAATCTTTCTTATGAATGTTCTTTTGATAATCTGTCAATCAGAATAAAAAGAAGAGTTTTCGTTATACGAAAATTATGTATTTAAACTAAATGTATTTATTTAAACTAAAAGTATTGATCTAATGTTAACATTTTTAATATAACATATCTATATATTTTTTCTAATTAAAATTAATTAGAAAGTTAAAAATTTAAACTAATATTGAAGACTTCATATCAATTAATAGAATAAGAAAGTTTTAGTCAAAAACGATAATATTAAAGAAACTTTTTTAGAAACTAAAACTTTGGTAGCAATCATACATATTTTCTAACTTTATATAATAAAGTAATTCAAACATTAGTTTTTATAAGTGACTTTAAAACTCGAAGTGAGTTAATTTCCGCTTCATATGCGATATATATGCAGAACACGATTATGCTTTTCAACATCGCTGGAAACGGAATATTTTAATAATTTTTCTTGAAGCAGTTATCACTGGTCTCGTGCATCTCTGGTGATTCACATTTTTAACGCATTCTTCTAAGGTCAGATATTTATCTTTGTTTTCTTATCATGCTTACTCTATTAAATCTATTCATTCGTAAAATAATTAAAGCTTGATAATTAATTATAACATAAGAATTTATCAAATAAGCTTATTCTTTGTGAAATTCTTTAAATGTACCATAGTAGAAAATCGGTCGAATTTCTCGTATCGGTGAAATGCTTGCTGTCTATGCTATTTCAAAATATGAATAAAAGCATTTTATCGATTGGCGAAAAACGATCGAATTTTCATCACCACAACATTCAAGATAAATAAATCGTGAAACAGTATAAAAAAATATCCAACAAATATTATTCTCATCAAAATAAAAATAAAGTCAAACGCAACACTCTAAAACATTAACAAAAACCTATCGTCACATTCAAGATTGCTCCAGCCAAAGTTACACTTGAAAGGTTAAACTCTAAAATCCGGCGTGCGTCAAAAGTCACGTAGGCACACGAAAATCTCGTTTTAACCAAGTATATAGCCACCTTCCGATACAAGCGCGCGCTCGGCTCATAAACAAAGCCGACGGGCGCTCTATACTTGCGTGTCGCTTCATCGTTTCTCTCCCTGCATCACGCAATTCTAACAGAACGTTAACTCGATCCCGACTGACCTACATGGGCCGAGCATCATAATTAAGCCGCAAATTGCGCGAAAAGAAAATTCATATCGATGAGCTAAATGTGTACTGTATGTTCTCCACTCGGCCGGAAGAATGTCCACTTGAAAATCTAAATTTAGTGTGCGGAGAGCCTAAAGTTTCTTACGTGCACAGATGTATTGATTTGGTTTTTTTTATCGGTGTCTTTTATGCCTTTGTCGTGTGCAAGGCTGAGCAACTATTTTCTTTTCGGTTGACAAGAAAGTTGGATTATCAGGCTGATATGCATGTTGGGATTTATTGTTGAGGTATTGTAATTATAATTTTTGTAATGATGCCTTGTCGGAGATATTTAAATAATCAATAATTATAATTTTGTTATTTATAACGTTTTTATATTTATAATAGGTATTGCTATTTTTTAACGCTTATTTCTTGTTGCCCTCAAAAGTTTTTTCAAGCGTGTTAAAAGAGCTTTGGTATTCCATTTTAATTTCCATGCACATTTTTTCAGAAGAATAAACACGCTTTCAATAAAATATAATAGAGCTCGCGATAAAGTGTAAAAATAATGTATTTTTAATTGTTTAACTTCAAATAAATTGTTTCATTCACAGTATAAAATGCTTATGTTCATTGTAATCTATAATGTAATTTAATTATTCAAGAAACTATCTAAGGTCAAATGAAGTTCTATGTCGCTATTCACGTATAGAAAACAAACAAGTCGACAAAATGTATAGAATTTTTTTCTGTTCACTCCTATCAATGAACGAAATTGAAATTTCATGTTGAAAAAAATATATACTACAGAAGGTGAGAAAGCGTTCGCAACCGATCCTATATCAATTAACCCTCTAACTTTTAAGTGCTTTTCAGGGACTTCGGTAATGCGCTTACGACTGAATTCACTTCTACAAGTGATTCTTCCTACTCACATTTTTTCCATTTCGCGCGCATCATTAGTCATTTACTTTTGCACTTAAAAATCACCGCAAGTATAAAAAGAATGAAACCCTATCTTACGAAATTCTTTTTTATACTCACTATCTTGTATAAACATGTAAAATTCATCTTTACAACAATCGATCGAACCCCTAAAATAAATTCATCCCTCCCCTACGAAGCACACTCAAAAATAGTCACACCAGCCAGCCTCTCTCAGCCATCCACCACCCACATCCAGCCTCCCCAAACCCCCTCCCCCAACCAAATAAATCCCCCATCCACAGCCGGCTCACAGACCGATTTTCCGCCTCTCGAGAATCGGAAGTAGGTGTACAGGCCCTAACGCGCTGGATACACACAGACCGAGAGAGCGAGGAGGCCGGAGCTAGTCACGTTTCGCGCGCAGGATCGATAGAGAATTCCTCCTCTCTCTCTCGTCGACGTCAAGCGTTCCAACGTCGCGCCCCTTCCGCGTACATATACATACATATCCACGCTGGCGGATACACTGGCCTTTTCGGTATCAGTGATGTACGCACCTCTTGACTGGACGCGCCGACGACGAACAGCTCACTCAACATTCCCAGGGGCGCGGGTTATGTCTCTGCCCACTCTTCCTCTCTCTCTCTCTCTGCTGCGCTTGATTTCTCTCTCTCTCTCTCTCACTTTCGCTCGCCGCGCCTCGCACTCTTTCTCTTCTCTCTCTCGTTGCACTCTGCAAAAACGATATATGTAACACGCGCCCGTACGTTAATTTTCAGCACTAAATTTCGACTCGCCTCAGTCTCTCTCTCTCTCTTTTCGGGACGGCGGCTGTAAAGCGGAAAATAAATCCAGCCGGGATAAAGAACGCTAGAGAGGGAAATTAATGTGTGGCACACGTCCTCCCGCGCTCACGCACGAGCCTCTATATATACGTGTGTGTATATAAGTATACGCCGCTCCAAAAAGAGAGAGAGAGAGAGAGAGGGTAAATGTAGAGCGTAGACTTGCCGGCCGCCGTCTATGCATATAAGTATACTCACTTCCGAGTCGAAGCAACGAAAAGGAGGCACTCGCGAAGAAAAAAGGGCTGTAATACAACTCGCGCGAGATGCCTGGGAGAATAAAAAGAGAGCGGAGAGATATGTGACTGCAGCGTGAGAGACAGGCGCAGACACAGACACGAGGTGGACGTGTAAAAGCGGGCGCGCGACGTGAGCCAGCGGCGTGCTACTACTGCGGACCTGGCGCGCCGAGCCCTCCCGTGCTCTGCTCTGATGCGCGAATATCAGCCGTGCTGCGGCACGTGCGCGCACGACCTGTATTTAGGGAGATGCTCGCGATGTGTGTGTAGAGAGAGAAGGTACAGGTATAGGGGATCGTATGGAGGGATGTTTAAGGGTGTGGTAAATTTAAGGGGGTGCTGAGCGGGGGTGGCTTGTAGTTTTCTGGGTTGTAGGGGTTGGGTTTGTAGTTGAGTTTTTTGAGAGAATAAGGAGGAGAGAAGGGTTGATTTGGAATCTTTGCGGGGTGTTGAAAATCAATGCTTTTTCTACCTTGCCGACTAGGTGTTTTCGATTAGGTTTAGGTGAATTGCAAGCAACTTTGAGAAAAGCTTGTTACGAAAGTAATGAAGATGTTTACCAAGAGTATAGAGAGGAAAGTAATTTTTAATGACAGCAGTTAGTTGTATTTATGTCAAAATGTAAAATTTTTAAGGAACGTGTTTTCTTTCGCTAGCTATTAACTTTTATGTAAATAAGGAAAATAGTTTTTATAAACTAAATTAATTTTTGTGAAATCTTTAATTTTATAGAGGTCTAATATTTAGAAAATAGACAAAACTATACTTTGAATAATTAAAATTTTTAAATCAGTTTATCTTGGTTTTCTAAAGATCTTTGCAATAGTAGAAATTGTCATTCTCGAATTAATTAAAAAGTGAAGCTTGAACTACGCGCCACTTGTTATTATTCTTTTGATTATCTGCAGTCGATAACACATTTTTTATCAGTTATGATTTAACCCTCCCAATATTTAAATATTATTTTTTTTTATTTTACTCCAAAAATGTTTAAATTCTATCATATATTATAAAAATAAAATTTAGAATTTAATAATTTCGTACAGAATTTACATTAAATTTAATTAAGTAGATTTAGACGTGACCGGTCAGACGCGACACATTTACGTCAAGCTTTACAGACTTGCGCTTTCTGAAATCATTTGAATAGTATAAGTTCACCAATCGATATATAACATCGCTTCGAAATCGATATGTATACTTACTTTTCAAAACTAAAACCTACATAAGTAACTCATTAAATATTTCGTTCAAAACCTTCCTACGATAAAGAACTACAAAAAAAACACTACAAAACTCTCTAAAGAAACCATCAAAATTTCAAGAACAAAACTCCAAACTCTACAACCCGTCAGCTTACCTCATCCTGACCTATCCCGTGCGACGCTCGCCAGTCCGCATCTACTTACCCT
>JAPYZA010007151.1:0-10403 GCA_030522685.1 Eupelmus azureus
ATTCTCGAATATAAATAGAGATACATTAAAAACAATCGCATTGAATCGTACATTTGACAATGTCATTCGAATTTGCATTTACAATCGTTAATTTTTTATAATTACCACACCAAGACACTACAATAATCAACTAGATCCAAAAAAAACTTAGAAAAAATTATCCAAACAACCTCAGACAATCCAAGCTCTCAAGCAAAACTAGGAAGAAAACCAAATCCACGCATCGCTTGGCCGCATTGTCTCCACGCATGCACACACGCACAAGTAGCCATCGAAAGGTGCCCCCTCCCCCAGCCGTAACGAGCGGTTTTTGCCTCCTCCTTCGTGCGGCTCGGATGAACTTTTTTATGACAATGATAAAAACGTTTATTACAGGTGGCGAGCGTCTCGTCCTCGGTAGTTATTATTCCCGGCATCGGTTAACGTGAAATCGATGCCTGCGTTATACGGGACGATTCTGTTACTTTATGCGCGAGCAAAGGTTTCTCTTTTTTTTCTCCGCACGCGGCAATAATTGATATACAGTGTCGCGCGCGTGTCGCCGGCTTGATTGAGGCCGATTTTGAGAAAGTCGCGATTACGGTGGTTTAGAATTGCGGTTGAGTATGACTCTTAATAAATGAGTTATGAATATGGTCTTTCGGAGGATAATGAATAGGGGCTTCGTTGAACGGTGTCCGAGCTTTTTTATTTTTGGCATTTGAGAGAAAGTAATTTATGTAAGGTGCATTGTTGAGGACAGCGAATTAGGTATAATTGTGAGAGAAACGAAAGTATAAAAATGTAGTAAAGTTAAAAAAGGATAATACCCGTGATGATTCCTGATATGGTCTTACCATATCGGACCTTATTCTACTGACATCCATCAAGTTTTTCTCATAATTATTCTTGTTTAGTGTTTTAATAAAAAAAAATACGTATTAAACGATCACACCAGCGCTCGCCAAGAGGCATCATATTTCCGAAGAATCCCTTACTCGATAACGCCTACAATCTTCGGCCGACCGAAGCTCTTCATTATACGGATTCCGTCTTATCAATAACCCGATTGGCGCGCTCTTTCTCGTTCCGCCGGTAATCGAGTTTCTCGATTTCATTACGTAACTCCCGCAAATAAAAATCCCTCCCGGCACGCTGCAGCCGTCCCTCATCATAATTGAGCGCAATTCCTCGGCTCTGTGAATTTATGCTTCCGCCTTCTGCAAAGACACACGCCGCTAATACCTACGATTCCGTACGAAATAGGAAACGAGGAAAGAGTAGAAAGTCCGGTGACGCGTAACGCACGGGAAGTCGCTAGCGTATACGTCTCCCGCAAGGATAATTCAACGCGTTTACTCGCCGCAGGAACGATATTTCAGTAATCCTATATACTCCGGGCCGTATCCGCGGCATTAATTAGTCTTAACTCGAACAACGGACACTTGATCCCTCGATTCGGCCGAGTCCATCGATATAACACAGCGGCGGCACCGTTACTCATCCCACCTCTAGACAAAACGGAGAGATCGCATTATCGGAGCGATATATAAGCGGGTTATTCCCCCGCCCCCGCGGATCCATCCCGCGCATACTACGGCCTCTCTTTCTCTGTGGAGGTAGAATAGAAAGAGAGAGCATCGGCCGAGGAAGAAGAAGAAGAAGCGGAGGAAGCCTCAGCGAGCCTCCGGCACACGTAATCGCTCGCGACGCATGCGACATGTCGCGGGAGTTTCGCTACGCCACGGCGAATCGATATTCAAGAGGCGATGCACGCCATTTTCACCGGCGCGAGAAAGTCCGCAGTTTTCACTTGGCGATGAGGCGCGATGAGTTTTGCCGAGTCACTGGAGCTGGGTATATGGTGGATTGGATACGTGTTGTTTTGAGATTAATAAGGATGTGATTGACTGGGAGAGTTCTTTGGTTGGTGCGATGATTAATAACTGAATTAGTGGACGTCTGTTTTTCTGGGTGAAAGGTTTTTTTTGGTATTGATGGTTGGAGGTTTCTTTGATGTGATTTGCTAAATTTTGTACAACACTGCTCTTGAATTTGAAACCGTAAACAGGCGTCAGCTGCGATTCCAGGCGGAATAACATCGGCAGTAAATTGATGAATATATCAAGACCGATGTATGCTAATATGAAGTTTAAGATTGAATTTTTTAGGTCAATCGTCATTACTACCAATAAAAGATACGTCGTTAAAAAACATCATTTACACGACGAGCCAACATTACAGCACGAATACTCGTCATACAGCACCTAATAACACAAAGTTTCTTCCCATTAGCATTGTGTGAAAATTTTGAACGAAACGAATTTTCCCTTGTCAGCTCATTGACGCACACGATAATTACTTCATTCGCACAACGCTTCATTTCGCAGCCAAATACTAAAAATTCCCAAATGACTCAACATCGCGCAAACATTTTTATCACCCGACCAGCTCTTTTCTCTCAATGTCAAAGAAAGCCTACAAAGCGTCGCGATCGTCGTATCTCGCCCTGGTAATTAATGCACTCTGTACATACAAATTACGCAACGAGCCATAATAGAACGCAGAAAAAAAAGGAGCCAAACAAACGAGCCGATAAGAGAAAGCCTTCGCTGCTCATAAAAAGCCGTTTAATTGCCGCCGGGGCTCCCGATAGCCGATAACAATTGAAGGTGTCGCAGCAGCGGCTACCTATTCGTTATTAGCCGCTGCCGCCTAGATATCGCTCTGTGTTTACTGCGAGAGCTGGTGTATAACGAAGTTGCCTGGCTTCGCTGCGGCCGTGCAGCTCGAGAGCTGCGGGAGCGTGTGTATATATATACTTGTGTTTAGTCAGAGAGGCTTTGTAAGAAGCAAAGCCCCTGTGTAGTCGAAGCGTGCAGAGCTGATACTGCGTAGTTGCTCGGGGTGGGAGAGGAGATTTTCGTGCTGCTACGCAGTTGGGAAGAGCACGGGATGGGGATAAAAGGGAGAGCAGATTTTTTTTTCTGGCAAGATTTGAATGTTTTCGTGTTGGAAAGTGTTGCTGACTAAAAAAAAAGAAAGAAAATGTTAATGGATTTAATTGAGGATAATATTGAATTTAAAGGCTAGATTTAATTGATGTATTAAATAAATTGTAATTAAGTGTCGAATCATGTACTGGACGTTTCAAAAAAATGTTTTATAGTTCGTTTTTGTTTATAAAAGATTACGATACTTATCGGTAAACTATTACTTTAACACAGAATCTTAAAAAAAAGTAACACCTTTCTTCGCCTAGGTTGTAACAGTTCTTCCGTTTATGAAACGTACCATTAGTTAATATACTCATAATTAGTGAAGTTGCCTGTAAAAAACATCAAAAAGCTAATGCTGAGAGAGTCATAAACACCAAAATTGTTTTCTCACGCTCATCTTCAGTTCGACAACAAAAAAAACCACTAATTATAGCTTAACAGATATACTACTAAATGCCAACAAAGATTGCTTGTTCAAATAAACATAGTGAAAGAAAGTAGTTCCGTAATTAATTAAAAGATAGACAGTATATGGTTAGATACTTAATAGCACTTCCAGATAATTTCGGCTTTTTCAAGTCAATTATACAAACAGCCTAGCAAAGTACGCAAAATAAAGTTACAAGTATATTATGTTGTAACGTTACGTAATAACGATCGCATGGCCATGCATATAGGTAAAAAAAAAAGAAAAAACAAATCTCTATTCGGTCTCGAAATCATCTCAGACTTCGACCACACTAAATGCCTGCAATTTTTCTCGACTCTCAGAACTAATAACATAATTGATCTTCGTACGGCATGAATAATTCAACTGGCTCGTGGACCTGTTTAGTTATACGTCTAATTACATCTTGCAGCAATTAACCGAAAAAGAAAAGCATATAGAAAATAGGGGGGAGGGAGAAGAAACGCGCGAGCGTTGCACCAAGAATGTAGAAATGACGAATTAGGGCCTCGTAAATAATTACGTAAAACGAATTCTGCTTAATGCCTAATGCAATTTCATCGTTCTGCAACGGTTGCGTGATGCACTTTACAGTGAGATTTTTCGATGCCGTTTCCTTGATTACAGCGACGTTGACGGGAAAGTTGATTTAGCGCGATGTCCATCCGATATTTTATTACTTTGGAATCCGGTTCAAAATTGTTCTTTATGTAACAATGGTAATAACTTTGTGAATTGTTCTGTAAATGTCTTTATAAATTTATTTTTCTCAGTTTATAAAAAGCTGAAACATATTTGAAGTTATAAAAAAATGCATAAAAAACTGTTTCACGAAACATGTTGTGTCTGGCAATCAAATATCGAATATTTTCCCGTTATTTTTAAACTTTACTTTTTATTGTTCATCGAGTTGCAGTTTATACTAATAACTACATCGCCTCTACACAAAAGCAAGCAAAAATCAAAACACTAAACATAAAAATCAATTCCGCCCACAAACTACTCGCCACCTCATTTTTCTCGTCCGAAAATAAGAAAAAGAAAAACACAAACAAGCCCCAAGCCTCGAACAAACAATTTCCCCGCCAATAATTTTCCTCCAATTTTTCGTCAAATAACGCGTAAAGCCGGCGTTGCGCAACGCCGATCCTATATCCGTGGGGGGAAACATCGATCCACACGCGCTCCGGAAAACAAAAAACGCGCATTTCGTAAGCGACGATAAATAAGCCGCGTTCGATTGACCAACCGCGAAATCATAATCGCACTGCGGATAAATCGATTTATCCGAGCGCGGAATCTGGGGAAGGATTAAAATTGCGACAGAGCTTGGGCGCGCAGCGGAAACCACCGAGCGATTTCCTCTGCTCGAGATTTTTTGTTTTTATGTGTATTTATACACATACAACAACGGCGTTGCGTCAGTTTTGCAATACGGTTTTTTTCGTGTGAACTTGACATTTCGCGAGCGTACTTGCGTTCTTTTTTTAAACGACACGTTTGAGTTGCGGTAGTTTAGCTAATTTCCGCTTAGCGAGCCGCGTATAAGCGGAGTTCGTGTGGATAATTGGAGTTGATGCATGATTAAGCAGCGACGAGAAATTACAGGGATTAATAGGCAAGTGCGAGACGCTAATTTGAACGTTTTCTAAGGATTAATTGTGCGTTTTAATTGATGCGGTTCGGTACGGAAATGATTTCGAAGGGAAGATATTACTTTTATAGGAATTCGAGAAATGGAAATAAATTGATTTCTTTGATATGAGGAAAAATATCATTGATTGTACGTGTGTTTTCTGGGAAATAACAGTTACTTCATTCTTCTTGTAACAATAGTGCTATTATGTATATTCAGAAATGAGGCTTTATGATCGGTTGATGAAAATTCTATCGTAGTAAAATATTACTTTTAAATAGTTAGTATTCAGTGGCTATGCGAAAAGAATAGCTATAATAATTCTCGTGTTGTCATTAATTGAATTTGATACACAAATTTATGTCAATTTAAATGATGATTGAGTATAGATAATATTATATAATATTTGTGTCTATAGTTTCTTTTGTAAGAGTCTATTAGATCAAATAATAATTGCATATTTTATATTTTAATGAAATATTATTCTAAATTACAAAAATTTTTCTATATTAATTGTAAAATAATCTGATACTAAAATTTCGTTTGAACGATTAATATTCTTCAAATTGGCTAAACAGAAGTAAAAAAAAAATTTAATGTACTTTATTATTTTTAAGCATAGTAAAAATGTAAAAATTTGTACGAAACCGAATAAGCAACAGCTCTTTAATAGACCCAAACCATCCATCTACCTATATTTACACGATACCCAAACATCATCCTCATCCAGTCACCAGTGAAATCAGCTCAGCCAAAAAAGCTTCCCACTCCCCGACTCCTCGGCGAAAAAGCCAGACGACTTTATCCCGGGATTTATAATATCGACGGTTCAAGGAACTTAAATACGGTCGATTTCGCTTCGGAGATATCAAAGATGAAAAAAATGCGGCCGGCAGAATGCCAGAAAGGATGACCGTGTTGTGATCAGGTGGAATACTGCATCGCGCTACGAGGAGGTCGAAAACTAGGATGGACGTCGCAGTGGTCTAGGAAACAATGCGGAGCACTATGCTGGGGGAGTGAATTGGACGGACCGTTCTGATAGGCGTCTATACGGTGTCCGCGAAATCTGAATGTTACTGATACGTAGATGTGGACGGTTCATGATTTTTGGGGATTTAATATCAGGAAATTGTGTGGGATTGAGTGGCATTTATGTTGTTGCAATTCCTGTTATTTTGTAGCATTTTTTAAGAAGTCAATTAAAAAAAAATTATAAACATATATAAACTTGTAGGAAATCTAATCAATCTTTTTTGTTTAATTATTCTTTCCAGCCTCCACAAGAGACAGCAAAAACCGAAAACTTTTTACTCACTTTTTTCCCACATTTAGTTTTTTTCAACCTTTCTTGCACTCAGAACCCACGCCAGAAAAAAACCAACAAAACTAACCAGCCATCAAACTTCCATCTTCCAGACCTCAAGCCCCCTAATCGAACCACATCCCCTCCGGAATCCCCGATGCATTATTTTCGCATCGAAATCCCAGCGCACACCCTGTACATAGACAATCGTCGTAACGGGAAGTTACGAGTCAGTCTGCCGTCGTGGGAAAGAAACGGGAGAGGGAAGCAATAGGCGCATAACGTTCGAATCTATACGACGGCCTCGCGCGAGCTTCTCCGCGTCTTTCTTCGTTTCCTCCTCTCTATATACACCCAGCCTCTCATTCTCGAGCGTCGTTCGCGCGTGAATGCAAATTACATATTTCGGTATCGCGCAGCAGCGGAGCTGCGTGGGTACCGTACGCCGAGGGAGTGAGCTGTGCGCGTGTCTCTTGGCGTTTACGTACCTGTGCAGGTGATAGTTTTCGGTTTGTACGACTCAATTTTACGAGCTGCGGGGGTTGCGGCTCTGCTTTTACGTTCGAGCGGGACTCTGGCGTGAGTGGCGGTCGTGTTTAGAGGCTCGTTTTTAGAGGTGGTTTTGGTGGGTTTAGAGTGATGCCAGATGTTTCTGCGATGATTTTTATGCGCTTTAAATTATGAAGATTGTGCTTGAGGCGAGTGGACGGCATTGTTTCAAGGGAATAAAATGTTTCTACTCTAGGCAGGTAATCAATATTTTCATTGAACAGAAGACTTTGTTTGATGGTCGTAGCAGTTCGTGACCTTAAAATGTAGTGGCTCTGTAAAGTCAGCTAAATAATTTACTGACCAAACAAATGGAAAGCATTTACATTTTTCAAATATTTATTTGATACTATTTGTTCTTTAGTTGGTAAGAAATTTACTAGCGAGTTCAAATACTTTTACAAAATACCGTTCCTCGAATTAATAATTAAACAACTCACGCTTTGTCACTGTTAACGTTGTGGATTTCTGGTTGCCTAGTATATACATACCTGTAACAAAGAGCAAAACAAGCCAATTAATTTACTTGGAAGGATAAAATACGCACGAGTACGTAAATACTAAACGCATTATAAAAAATTAAATTAACCCTGACGGAAATTTTTGCAGTTTTACGTATTCAGCCAGCTCGACAAATTGAAATAATTAAGTTAATCCCAGTAGCTCTTCAACGTGTCGAGTTCGAATAAATAGCTACCTCTCAACATGAAAAACACAGTAATGTAATTGAAATATCAAATAAAGAAGCATTTCAGAGGTATATAAAGCTTCGATTTCAAATGAATTTGAAAAATATGAAATATCATTGAAAAATTCATATTATCCACTTGCGGGCTCTTTTTACTTTATTTATTATATTTTTTAGAGAAAAAAAAGAGGGACTCGCGGCATTGAGCGACTTCGGTATTCGCGTTTATATTCGTGACATTTTCGCGCAGCCCGCGCTGCTCGAATTTCCGTCGCTGTACCTGTTTTGTCCTCGGGACGGAAATCGATTATGCCCAGGACTGCAGTACGATAATTCAATCGAGTTTAAATAACGGTGCATTCAGACTTCTTTCTCAGGCCGAAATTATTGAAACCGCTGGATGGGAAACTCGCGTTTGTGTTTTGAAAAACTAGTGCGGTTTGGATTAGAAATTATATTATTTTGATAATATCAGTTAGACAAATAATTATAAATATTATTTAACTCTTGAATTTATATTTTTATTAATTTTTGTATTTATTCGTAATATAAAAAATTAATAAAAGAGTTTATTATCAATCGCAGAAATAACTTGAAGCCATAAAAAATATATTACTATCGAGCGTTTGTGACTAAGATATCAAATAAAGAATTAGAAAAACAATCTATTTTTGTGCGTCAAATAAAATGATGAAAAAATAAAAAGTAAATCTTTATACTCGCAATTACAATTTGATAATTTAATAATCGTGTGTATTCACACTTTTTCAGACCGAAATTATTAAAACATGTGTAATTGCAGGGATCTCATTTTTTTTTTGTTTCAAAAAATCTGTGCTTTGTATTCAAATTTTTATTATAATTGATTAAATAAATTATTAAAAGTTCATTTAAGATTTATATGAAAAATTATTTTCACTTCTAAAAGTAGAAATAAACTCCTTAACTACGTAGCGGTTTTTATCGGATCATAAAAATATATCACGTCGAAAATTTAAGGCAGCACAATTAGGTTTAAATATTAAATTCACGAACTCCCTCTATTTGTTAAATTAAAATGAGAATACCAACTGAGTTAACTAAACTGTAATTTTACCAAGTTTAGCAATTACCCACTACCATTTATCCAACTTTCCAGTAACTAAATTTCCACCATGCAAAATCCCACGGACTAACTAATTTTTATCACCATATACAAAACAACGTTTATCCCACTTATCCACAAAATCATAATCATCAAATCTAACATCCCATTTCTCACCAACTCTAACCCATCCTCGCGAACGATTAACCCCACGCAAATCCCGAATCACTGCGCCCTCTGACAAACGGCATCCGCGCACATCGCTCGCCTCCCATCGAATTAAAAAATAATACGCAATCCCAAAAGCCCGAGGAATTTCAGATCCCCGCCGTTCGGGGAAGTCGCTCCCAAGAGGCGCGCTAGCTCACGTCTTCGGGGACCGAGCGGGAGAGGAGCCAGAGAAAATTGGATTAAACGGCGGCCGTCTGGCGTCTTAATTGCATTCATCGACGGCGTCGACGATGCCGATGTACTTCTGCAGAGGAGGGACTTTGCCCGGAGGAGTAGCGCCTGGAAATACCTTTTCGGGGGGATCGATTGGGCGGTTTGGGAGCTGGAGTTGATGTATTATGGATGAGGAGTGAGTTTTGACGTTCGTGATTTTGAGAGGCTGTGTTCAAAACGAGAGTCATTTTTAATAGAGGTGTTTACGGTGGTATTAATTAAAACTGAAGCTAGAAGATGTGTAGATACCATATAACACATTCATGGATCGTAATAAATTACTTATTGAATCCTTTTGACAGCGAACCTCATTCTTCTTTATCCCTTTTATTAATTCATCGCGAAATGAAATATTTAATAAAAATGTACATTACGTTCCTGAAGCAATTAATAATGAAAGCCGAAGGTGCAGAGATATGCAAATGAGCCTCACTTCTGGCAATAGTACAATCGTGATAGGCCGCTGCTACAATGTATTATAAATGAGCGCCGCGTCGTGGATTCGTGTCTAAGAGCTTTGTGGGTCGGGGATACAGGACTGCAAGGACTCGGCTCGTCCGTGTTTTGACGCTTCCGAGGAATTCCAGGATGGATGATACGGTCTTTTAAGTTCTTTTGCTCTACTTTTTTTTTGCCAGCCCCAAGGTCTGCGCGCGAGGCTCTCGATTAGTTGTGGAGCTCAAGAAAGTGGAAGAGTTTCTGAGGTGAAGATACACTAAGTGATAGTATATAGTTTCTGTTTGTAGATTTTAACTCGTGTGATCTGAAATAGTGTGATGGGAAATATTAGTTTCTTGTATATTTTCTTGTTACATTTTTGAATGCTTCGAACAATATACTGTCTCAGCTACTGATTGGTGAAAAGGCAGCATAAATATTTTATGTATTAATTGTCTTTACGTAACAGCAAGTCGCAATTTTCAATTGAATATAGGGGCCTGAATAATGCCAAGATTTCAGCTCGTAAATAGTCACTGTCGTCAAGCTAATCTAAGGAGTTATCTACTTACTGAAGTAGATTTTTCCGAGATGGATAAGACAAACAATGCCGCATCGCGCGATGCCAATCGTGATTCATAAAATACAATTAAGCTATGGACAGAAGTGCGAACAGTAGAAAGTAAAATGAAACAGAAACACTAGTGAAGCGATTCCGTCAATGTTTGAATTGAAGTAATTAAAGGCTTATAATAATTAACAGTATTAATTTTTACATAAGTTTTTAAGAGGCATTAGAATACAATTTTGAGTACGATTAATGTAAATCAAT
>JAPYZA010007152.1:0-18207 GCA_030522685.1 Eupelmus azureus
GTGTGGAGATGATGATTTATGTTTTTTTTTTTAGTTTGGGCAGATTTATGGATTTTTAGAGATGCGGAAAGCGAGGAGATTTAGCTTTTGTTTTCCGTTTATTTTTTAGAAAGAATTTTCGAAAATCTTCTGAAGTTTTCGTTATTTTAGGAATTATTTACTGTGTATTTTATGTAATTCATTGTTACCTACATTTTTTTTACTCAATTTTTAATTTTGAAATAAGAACCTTCTTTTTTATTATTTTTTGTTTTTCCCGAAATGAGAAAAAGCAGGTTCCTTTCATAAAGTCTTTACATTCTTACTAATTATTTTATTCTTATGTTATATTTATTACTATAATAATTTAAAGTTTTACGATAAGATTTTTTCTTGCATTAATGTACGTTATGAATATAAAGAAAAAATAATTAATCAATTAAAATTAAAAAGTAATAACGCGTACACTAAATTACGTATGCAATTAGGGAGTCGTTTTTTTATATTTATATATTTGTTAAATTTATAATATAAATATAGGATTGAGGAGATATCAAGAAGCAGCTCACCGTAGTTCTAAGTGATAGTCTTTATGTTTCTATACTCTCGATAAAATCCCTTTATATTCAAATTTAAAGAAAAAATTAATAAAATTGAGGGTGCAGATAATGAAATTTTTAAATCTAAATTAAATTTTAATAATAATTTATAGACTCCAATAAAAATATAAACAATTTATTTTTGTTCCAGCCGTTCCCTTCACAAACATCTACCCAGCAACAAGAGTCAAACGAAGCCAACGTCAAGGACCTCAAAATCAATAGATCGACGAAAATCAAGGAGCGCCACAAATTATTAACACTCTCCTCAAACTTCTCGCAACACTATGCATCTTCCAGACCTCCTTGCAGCCTGCAGACAGGTTTGCGATAGACTCTTACATGAATTTTAGAAGCCGCGCGTAACTCGATCTTCACGCATTCCAGGACGCAGCGTCTCAATACGGGAAATACTTTTTTTTGCCTCTCGAATGCGTGAAAATGCGGGTACGCGCGCAATCCGCGATTGGCCAGAGCGATTAATTCGTCGTGGCTCGCGAAATTTGGGACGATAAGCAGCGGCTGCGCTCTTTTATTTGGCGCGCTCGCGTCAGGTGCGGCGAGACGGAACTGGCCTTTTTTCACCGATGAACATTCGTATGTTTATTTTTTGGTCGAGTGCCGATGTCAGTTTTGACAGAAGTAGGAGTGAAGAGAGACGCGCTGACCGAAATCGTTTTGGAGCTGCGGTGACGGCAGTTCCATTAAACTACTTATTTTACAAATGAAGGGGGTTTGAGAGCAAATAAAGTAATTGATTACTTCGGCTGAATGATACCATTCGTGAATTAATTACAAACATTTAAGTTAGTTGGAAATTTCGTGTTGTTATGGATAAGATTTATTGATAACAGGATGCATGGGGTATATATTCTAGCATTGGTGCCCTTATATTGAGAGTAAATTTCGAATTAATATTAAGTTTTTGTCACTTTTACGAGCGCGTGTGACTTGTAAAAGTTGATTAAGACCTAATTTAGCAAGTAATGAGTCCTAATTAATTAAATTTGAAAAAAAATTTAAATTTCTTTTGAAGGTAGTCAAAATATAGTTATAATCATTGAGTTATTGAATGAAATAAAATAAAATTGTATAGTAAATCATTATTTTAGTAATTACAAATATTGCAATAATATCTTTATTATACCTTTTCCTCTTGTTATACCGTCGTTCCATTTATATTTTTTTTTCAAAATTAATTTTTATTTTTCCTATATTTAAACACAGCTTTCGTTTCTTTTATTTAGCCACGAAAAGAATTATGTATTCACTGAAGTGAACTAAATATTTTCAAGTAACATTGCATGACATAACACTCTTTAATGCATGCTTTTATACTCATAACCCATACTTATCTTGCCCCTTTGCATTTGGTATCCATAATCCGCGCATCAGAATCTCGGTAACTAGCGAGTACGCATGGAAGGAAGCGTACGAAAGCAGACTTTTGCTAATTATTTTTTGGAAAGGCGCATCGCAAAGCGATTTACATATCATCTATCGCAGTATTTATCAGACCTTTGGCAAAAGCAAGTAATAAAAGAAGGAGTAAATGAGGTGTAAAGTATATAAATTTTGATTCAGTAAGCAAATATGGGCCAAGCATATATAGGTAGGCTTTTTTCTCAAAGTCAGTATTAATTATTTTCCATCGAGACAGAGGTGCGGCCCTGAAATAAAAATTATGTATATTCTTGTCTTTTTAGCAGACTCATCGATCTATATAACTTTTTTGCAAAAAAAATTGTGCAAACATGGTCAAAACATTAAAAAACCGCAGTGGGATGAACGGTGTTAATCGAATTATGCGATATTACACCCTCATGGGGTTGCGGCCTTGAATTCGAAAGGGTTGCATTTTGAAGCCACGTAAACGATCTTTCATCTGAAACCTTGAACGCGCCAAAAAAATTGTGCGAAGTGTATGAAATTGCAAATGTTTATGATTTTTAGTGATAAAGATGGTCAAAACTTTATGTAGTCATTTCTCTATTTTCCCTTTACTCAAAAATGTCAAAATTTTTTTTTAAATTCATATTTTTTCGTGCTTTACACGATGGTGAAAAAGTTTTGCCTTCGCTACCGTAGCTATACCGTAGGTAGATGAAACTGCTACCAACAGCAAAAAAATCAAGTACTCAAATTTATACTCCTTAGTATACTTAGATCGGGCGACCAACACTGGTCTCACGTAAGATTTCGCAATATTCTTGACAACTCTGTATTCAAAGTCACTGACCCCAAACGAATCCTTACACAATCCCTTACTTCAACCCGACCCAACAAAAAACCCTAAAATATCTACCCCACCCAAAAATTCCCGCGCATAAAGCAGTAGCCAAACGCGCGCCAGGCGAGCCACCAGCCTCCCAATAAATCCGCCCGCGCTGATCGCCCATTAATCTTCACTGATCCATGCGCGCTTTAACGTCTCCGCTATCGCGTCTACCCATAAGTACACTCGCACGTACAGCCGGCGCCAGGCATCACCGGAGGCGCCTGTACTTACGACCGGAGCTTTAGCAACCTTGAAAGGACGCTCTCTTGTACAGGACGCGCGAGCCAAGCAGGTCGGGGATTCCCCCTCTGGTTATATATACGTACGTGCGCCTCTTTTTTTCCCCGCCGAGCGCGCAATTAGCGCGCGTGCGTGCGCGTCGCGCGGGATTACGAATCGATCGATCGATCGATCGATCGAGATTCTCGGCGCCAACGCCGTGCTACCCCCCGGGCTGTGTGCGAGGCCGAGATGCTGACAGCCGCTGATCAGCGGGCCGAGAGGGGAAATCGTTTATCGGCTGCGTGCGCAGTCTAGATTGGCAAGAGTGGTTGTTGGACGGTCTGAGGTTGGATTGAGGGGAGAGGGGTTGTTAGTTTTTTTTATAGGGAAAAGAATCATGTTTTACGAGTGATTTGAGTGTGATTTAGTATATTTATAATTATATTTAAAAATAGTTTATTTTTTAGTTTCTGCTTGGTAGCGGCTTTACTTCTACAGTATCAGTTGTATCAAAGTATAAGGGATAATTTTTCAGGACCAAATCAATAAAAACAAATCGACCTTCTGACATTAATCAATTGAAATATATTTGATAAACGTCAATCTTAGAAACCTTTTAAACGCGGCCTTAACGTAAACTTTCAATTTTGATTCATCTCTGACACTTTAGCAGCACAGTAATTTTTCACGTAATCTAAGAGAAAAATACTTGTGCATTCGAATGCCGTAAACTAACATATTAAATGCCTGTCGCTCAATGGCCATCGCTGCCGTTCGCTTTAAGGCGATTAAGCGAGCATATACGGACGATTAATACTCGTTTTACATCGCCACCGTTGGCCAATGAAAGCCGCGACATACGACTAAAGGAGACAAATTACCGCGCACCTTTTCGTATTTATCATGCTCGGAAGCTTTTGTTAATCAATTTTTCCGGATTGAAATCGTTAGTAGAACTTGCCGTTGCAAATTTTTTTTTATAGTACTTTTTTTATATCAAAATTAAGGGAAAATATTACTATTAGTATACTTTCTCGAGTATTGTACTCGTTTCATTTACAGTTATAGAAAAGAAAAAATTTAGTATTCATCGATTTGAAGTATCCACCGTCCATCGATAATCTATAACGTCTCCATGAAAATGTCAAATTCCGTAAGCAACCGCTACGAGCCCATGAACGTTCCCAAGCGTAACATCGCTAAACGCCTCACTCTAATTTCGGCTTGTCCCTAATCCAGATCAGCGCACTTAAACGCCGTGCGCAAACCGAAATAGAATCGGTCACACGCACATCGGAAAGTCTGCATAACTCCGATCAAGAATCTGGACCAATCTATATACCCTCACACCGAACGCATACACAATTCCGCAAGCCTTCGCCTCTCTCTTTCTGTTCGTTCCGTTATCGGCATGCCGCTAAGTAGCATCGAGGAGCGCGCGAGCCAGAAGACGGCGCGGATATATACACACAAGTAATAAAAGCGCGCATTATTCGCGGCGCGCGGCTTATCGCGCCTGCTCTCGCTCGTGTCGCGCGGGCGTCTTTACAACCGCTCGCGAGAAAATCGCGCCGCGCGTCAGTGAGCCTCAACAATATCAAGCTGGTTGTATGGCTCTTTAAGATGCCGTTTTATGGACTTGGCGCGAGAGATTCCCGGTAGGTGTCTGTGGGAGAGGGTTTTTTTTTGAGGTTAGGAATTTAATGGTGATTGATTCGCAAGGTTGGAGTTGATGTGGCTGAGGCACGTTGATTTTTGCGATTTTGCGAGATTATTGGTTTTTGTTGACTAATATGCTATTTTGGGGAAAATCTATTCAGGTTTATATTTTTATCTATTCATTTGTTTTCATCAATAGAAAAAAAAAGAAAGTTCCATGGCTGACATTGTTTGTCTAACCAAGCACGTCACATATTTACTTACTTTTACCTTTTTTTTAAAACCAACAATGTGAAGCTCTGTCTAAATAAAAATAAAGTGTGTGTTTAACAAATACTGTTTATATTTAGTTAAAAAAAATTGGTTGTCCAATAATCAACTAAAAATTCTTATTTCAATGACTCTTTAGTATAAGTAGAGTAAGTCTGGGTGGGTAGAACATATCATAATTTTAAAGTTTTTATTTTTAATATTAATTACTACTGCATTGTACTATTATTTCATATTGCACATTCAATAATTTAAAATAATAAAATATTAATATTAACAATTCGAAAATAAACTTCTAATCTATATTTGAAATTTCAAACGCAATTTTCAGTATGCAAATTACGCGTTCACTAAATTATAATTTAGCCGCATATTGATACCGAATTTAAAGCAACGGATCCATATAACCGATTTCGCAACGATCTCTTCCAGCTTACACAATGCATTTATCTGCAATCGAACTGTTAGCATCCATTATTATCGCCAGGTATACAGCTCTCTATTCGCACATGCTCCCGCAGAATATATCGCCAAGACTAATTGGCAGAACCGCACCATAACCTACAAAACGTGCGCCTGCCGGGGCCGGATCGCTCTTCTCTCTCACTCGGCATAAACCAGAGTATATTATACATATCGAGCGAGAGCCGCGTCTATTTTCGACGATAATGATCTCGTAGGTTTAAGGCGCCCGCGCGAAATTGAGGTTAGCAATCTCCCCTTGTAGGGTACGCGCGCGTGTTCTGCCGCACGAGTGAAAAGTTCGTTTAACGCCGAATGCACTTAGCACGCGCGGTGCGTAGGTTATAACGTGCGGACGATATTGTTTCAAGATTGGGCGGTGGAACTCGATTTTCTATGGATAAATTGAGGTTAGAATTAGTGCGCTCGTGTTCGGAGTCGTGTTTAAGCTGGAGAGATTAGATTTCAGCAGTTTCTCTCCGCGATTTCAGGGACCCGGTCCCGAGAAATCATCGTGGGTGTGCATTTTAGGCTAATGTGAAAGTGCCATTTTACGCGCGTGCTGGCATGGATTTTTGACTTTTCGGTGTCCTGTTGCTGGAATTTTAAGGTTAGTCAATTTTTTTAGATTCTCATTATCGTAATGACCAATGCAATCGGATTTTATGTAGGTTCGAAAGGTTTTGAATGAATTATAATTAAAATTGTAACCAATTTAACAATAAGATAAATGTGTTACAATATTATTATTATTTATTAGATTCAATGTTACTATTATTTCTTACATAATTTAAACTTCGATCTGTCATAAGTTAAAATAAAGGAAATACCCCTGATATAAGAATATAAGTATAAGTAAGTAGCTAGTCGTTGCTTCACGAGAAAATTAATTATGACAGATGTATTCATCAAAAGCGTTAAGGCTATAATCAAATCAATTAGTATAGAAGTATTTTTAAATCCGCACTTATGATTGATTTAGTTACAGTGGTAAAAATCTATGGCTTATACCTATTTTAAAGAAATTGGATAATAATATAATTAGGTTTAATAATACGGAAGTTAATTGTGTTTTAACGATTCAATACTTTTCTACATTTACCTATCTTTATAGAAACAATTTTTGTTTATATTAAAAGGAACGTACAGCAGTTACTGATTTTGTGCTTTTGCTTACTCTAGAAGGCCAAGGTACGCGGGACGCGCGATTGTAATTCGAACTACTTTAGTGAAAATCTGATTCGATTTTTCAATATAATAATTTTATGGTGAGCACGTGTGCATAGAAAGTTACTCTAGAGCTAGAGTGATAATTTTAAAGTTGAAAGCCCCATGAGTTATTGATGTTGATCGAGTACGTAGTGAAAGGCTTAGCATAAGAGATTTGCAAAATTACTTTGAAAATTAGGTTTTCAATTTTTAGAAATTTGTTAAATAGTGTTATCCGTATTACTGCTATTTTGGTATTATTATAAATATTTTATATTGATTTACGAAAAAAAAAATATGTTACTTACGGAACCTATAATCTTTTGTTTAATTCAGTTATTGTTTAAAACGTGCGCCTGAAAAGATAAAGTAGGGTCTAAAGCTTCAATAATGTTTTAAATATCTATCCCTATAGATATTTTATTATTGCTGCTCATACCTTGGTATATAAAAAATTATATACGACATTAGAATATACGATCTATACAGAGTTCGTCCCAATTTTTGCATTGATTGTATAACGTAGGAGTTCCAATTAAAACAGTTATCGTTTGATTAACGCTAACATTTATTTAGTATTTGACCAAAAGACTCGATTTATTAAATACAGCATATCCTTTGCAATTTAAAACTAGTCTATGCATCCTCGCCTGCATGGGTGATGAATTTTTCCAGATTTTAAGTAACAAGAGCTTACAACTTAATTCATTTGATATATTTTCAATTCACGTAATTAAATGCATAGTAGGTTATAAAAAATAAATGTATTTTATTCTTGACAGTTTATTCGTTTATGTCATTGGCTGAAAAGTTGCGTTCTTTTATCTGTTTTTGTTGAAAATTCTAATCGTAGTCAACCTAATCTTCGACCGCGTAGCGTCCGTATAATCTAGTGTATTATAAAATATGAGTTTGAAATGTTTTAATGTATAAAAATTTAAATCATATTATTTTTACTGTTTTAGTGTTTTAATTCGACTTTTTTTACTTCATTAATTATTATAAAAATTTTCAACCAATGTACAGCAATTATACAATTATACACAATTATATAGATTTAAATTATCAATATATAAACTTTGAAAGTTTTTTGTAAAAAAAAATAAAAAAAATGGGAGGCAACGACACGCGGGGTTCCCAAGCGGTCACCCATCCAAGTACTAACCGCGCCCAATGCTGCTTAACTTCGGTGACGGTGTGTTCAGCGTGGTATGGTCGTTGCCGACAGTAAAGATGCTACGCAGCATTGATGTAGTCGTTGAATTTCATGCCGATAATACAGATTTCTACTATTTCTTCAAAAAGGCAATACCACAAATTTTTTTTTTTTTTAAGTTTTTTAACTCGAATGCTTTAAAATCAAAATTTTGTTAATATAAAATGGTTTAAAATATTTTAAAATTAGATTAGTTAAACTTAGTATTTTGCTGCTAGACTTAATAAATTTTCTAGTAAATTTCTATATTCTGACAGGTGAAACAATAAGATATGATGATGTTCATAATTTTTCAGATATTTAAAATAGGTAAATATACTAATTATTCTTTTATTTATTCTTTTTTATACTTGACTTTTTAAATATTAAATATCCAATAAAAATTCAATAATTCAAACTGCATGCATCGAAACCACGACATCAACAAAATTGCGCCACTCTATAATCGTTTTCTTAGCCTCTGAAAAATCGCGAATTAATCAATAACATCAACAGCATATCTCGTCGCATCTCACTAGTAAATTTATTAAAAACGATCGTTCATTCTTCCGCTCGACGCGTGCGAGCTTGAGCCATTTGTTCGTTCATAAATACCCGTCAATTAATATTAACTCCCCGGGCGGGTAAGAGAGAAAGAGATAGAAGGAGTTAGGTCGCGGCTGCGCCTTCTCTAACGTCTATTACCGCAACGTGACGGCCGCTTCTAGCGCCGGGATTTTCGATTTGATTTATGCGGTTTGTTTTGCGGGAAATTTTTCGTTATCTGCAGCGGAGGTGAAAAGCGGCCTCGCTTTTTTTCCTTGCCAGATGCGCGTGTCGTAAGCGGGCTTAGAAAGTTTGGAAATTCGCGAGATTTACGACAGTGCGCATATTTTTCATGTGAAATTATTTTTTTTATGGTTGTTCTAAGACTTTAATATAGTAATTATTGTTTTATATATTTTTTATTATAACACTTTTCTTGTAATAAACCATTGGAGTCAAAAACCGATGAAAAACTTAGTATCGTCTAATTTCTGAAAACAATAACTATATATTATATAAACTAAAACATTTTTAATTCACTAAAGGATTCCGATAACAACAATAGTCATTAAATTAAGATATATTGATCTTTCAAGACGACTTTGGAGTTTACCTCAATCTCCATCTTAAAAATTTCAAACTCTCACACAAACACACATGCACATCTGTATATATCCGTATATCAATCCCATATTAAGCAATAATCCAAGAGAAAAGCCACCTGTCCGATTCACAGAACTCAATCTTCAATCAGCAGCAGGCGCGCTCGCGGGAATCCCAAATGACAGGCTCCCGACGTTTCTATTACTGCGCGGCTCCGTAAAAACGAAAACGCAATTACACGCACAAAGGCACTCATATATATATATACATATACCCACAGAATCAGCCGACGTGCGCGATCATCTCTCTCTTGAATTCGCGCGCACGGCGACCCAGCTTGGCGCGCCAGCAAAAAGCGACGAGCGCATGAGAGGCCCCTTCTTATCTGCCTACTAAAAGAAGAAGAGCCGCGCGCGCGCATCCCATATAATTCCGCGGGTAAATCGCGTGGCATTCTATAAAGCCAGGAGAGTCGCTCCCAAGGTCGTCGTCGCAGTCGGCTCGCTCTCTTGCCAAGGTCGTCCTGCGATCGGTATCAAGCGGCGCCGATCTGCTAGAGCGGTGACGATCGTTTCGTTGCATAATTAAGGTTTGGGATGAGCTTGGGAAGGGTGTGGTTGGGGCGTTGGTCGTTTTTGGATACGGCCGCGTTTGAGATTACTTTTAGGGGTTATTGCGAATCTTTGATGGATTCATTTGTATTCTTGAATTTTGTAGTTTATAGTTTTGCACGAACAAAGAATATATTCTTATGCTAAATCCAATCGTTGAATACATAATCTGTATTATTGCATTGCAGATAGTAACTCATATGAGTAGCCAAAAAGTGTATATTAATGCTTCATCGATCAAGCTGTTATTAGCAGTAATCTTAAATTAACAACAAGTATAATTGAAAATCTATTTCCTCTTCCAAACCGACCTCACGCCGACCTTTCATGGTCGCACCGCGTACATCGAGCATGACAAATTAAATTAAATTTCTCAGCCGGTTAACCGCTCAAACGGCTCATCGCGCGCATCATTGGCAATCGAAAATCACAAAGCGCGATCTAATCCAAGCGACGCGCCGCACGCCTCATCCCCTCGGCAACAATCGGCTCGCCGGTCTATTAGCATCGCACTCGCTGCGACAATGCGCGCGCTTAAATTGCCCATTAACATCGGCGCGCGGCCCAAAAGGGCCAAAAGAAGAACTGGCGGGCCCTCCCGCGGCGAGCGTTTAATGAGGCGACGGAAAAATCGGAATTAAACTCGTGTTCGAATCTCTCTCTCTCTTTCTCTCGTTGTTCACTTCCTTTTCTTTTTTTGGGCAGGGGGAGGGGGGCAGGTGATGAAGCAGGTATGTATAGTTTCTCATTGTGTGTAAATGTCGGCGCTTGGCGTGGGCAGTTGACGTTGGTAACAGGAGGGTGAGTTACGCGAGCGCTGATGGGATTTTCGAAATGATATGGATAATTAGAATTTGAGGTGGTTGGTTGAGTGGGGCGATGTCGGGCCGGCATGTAGACGTCAGCGGGATGTTTCGGTGTGGTACGTGCTTTAACTTTTTGAAATGTGTAAGTTTTTCGATTTGCTTGTACGGAGACTTTTAATAATGTAATCGAGATTGGAAAATCAGATTCACTCAAGTTCAAAAAATGAGAAATATATTTTTTTAAAATGCTTATTAATTTGAGGGTCTCGTTTTTCTTGGTTCTCCCATTTACAAGTAATAAATCTGACAAATTATCCTCAAACCATGAACTCTTTTATTCAAAGCAATTAACAGTCTATAAAAAATAAATGTCTTAAATAAACTGATATCTATAAAACCCACATACGTAATAACATTATAAAGCAATGTTAACAAATTAAATATTACAGACTGCACCTCGTTCATTTTGGAATTCCCATTCGAAACAGCCCATCAAATTACTACCAAAAAAGAAATCAAACCACCTGTTAACATCACCCCACCGCTGCCTGCCTTCCCTTCGAAGATTGAGTAATTCAGGGCTATTAACGTCATCGAGAATCGCTGTACCAAAAATCACCTCGTCATTGTTTACCCACACTTTTTTCCAATCACCCGTCATCTCGCTCTCATACATACCCACAACCATCGCAAAACGAGCAATAACCCGCTTATACGTAAGCACGCACGTATACCTCAACTCGAAATTTCTCCTCGGCGTGGCCGAGTAATTAGAATTGGAGAAAATGCGCGCACGTGCGCGAGGCTAACCCAATTTCGGCGCGCGGCGTAATCAGAATTCGCGCTCATGCTCGTATAGCTCTCGGTTGATTAGGTCGTTAGGCGCTCGAGAGTGTATACGTATCGTTTCGAGGATGTTGGAAGAGTTTCGTCAGGTACACGCTGCGGAGAGGTAAATTAATTGCTAGATAGATTGGCTCTGCGAGCGCGATGATTCATGATTTAATCAATCCTGGCACTCGATGATTTATGGATTTGGTTGTAGTTGGGTGTACTCCTGCGGAGGTATGTTGTACGCTTTTGACGAAAATGACCTGAAAACACGGTTTCTTGGTTTGATGCGCGCTGTCGATGTTTGCGTTCAATTAAAATTTTTTCGTTGGTTGTTTCTTTTTATTTGGGATGTAGTTTTGTAGTGGAATTGGTTTTATCGTTTAATAAGAAACAGAAAATACAATCGTGGTCATTTTAGTTAACTCTTTTAATGTTTGTGCCATTAATTTGTATTAAGTCAGTTTTCATTAGTTTTGTTTTGTTTACCATAAAGCATGAAATTTTATTCAAAATTACAAACTATTAAACTAAAAAGAAATGAACTTAAATTATCCGGCTTACTACTATAGGATCTCGACATTGGCAATTTAAACTTGTTCCATCCAACGAAATAATAATCTGTGTGCTCAAAAAATGATCATTCAAAAATCTGATTGCTGTTCGATGCCAAAGCCTTTCCATTCCTTCAATCCATTCTATATCTACAATCACAAACTAAAAAGAAAACCTTAAAAATAAGTAGCTATCGAATCTAATTGAAGGATGCGCACCGAATAAATCCCACCTCTCCGAATCACCTCATCGGTTCACCAAAACGCAATTCATCTCAATCCTCGATTCGTCCTTCCCAGCCACATCGCACTGCTAATAATACTCCATTATATCTTGGCCGGAATGAAAAAAAGCCCACGTCCAGCTCAATAAATACGAGCGCAGCTCGTCTGTAACAAATTGAAAAGACGAAATCGGCATCGATGCTGCGCGCAGTCTGTCAAAAAGTTAATTAGAGTACGCGTGCTATAATACAGTCGACGATCGGGGCAATTAAACGATCCGCGAGGCGATTAGGGCGCGCGCGCGCGCGCAAGCGATCGTGTAATGGCTACTGTGGAATTATTATTGCTGGCGCCAGCTATCGAGGAGCCGGTCGCGTCGATGCTTTTTTTTCCTTTAGAGTTGCCAGCTTTTCCTGTGAAGGGTCTTTAGTCGGCGTGATGAGTAGAGGAAGATGTTTTTTAATATTATTTTTCTTGTTGATTTTAATCAGTTGTAAGAAAAAAATGAGATTTAGAGAAAAATTTAGATGATAAAATTTCTTATTTGAAATCATTTGTTTGATGGTGTAAGTAGATTCACACTTAAATCTAATTAAGATATTATTTGATGTTGTAACAAAATATATATTAACATAAAAGTTTCATTTAATTTTCTTTGTGTATATGCAAAGATTTTACAAGTAAGATTTTTTACAAAAAAGTAAGATTTTTTCATTTATATCAGACTTATTGCTCGATCTTCTTTCAGTGAATAAAGCATGATATTAGACAATTATACAACCAGTGTAATTCTTCGGTGCTCTTTAATAAAGCTTACCACCACTTTTATGTAATTTAATTCTCAGATTTTTTCCGTTTGTATTTTAGTCTTTTATTGCAAGGTGCTAATTTGAATGCATTATTCTAAACTGTTTTTTATGAATAAATTGTATTTTTGAACGAAGTGGTGATAATTTGCAATTTTATGTACATTACAAGGAATCTATTCCATTATACTAGTAATAAAATTGTTAAATATTAACAACTATAGCATTTGTATTGAAATGTTTCATAGAACTTTGCGTTCCATTATTTTACTACCACACAAATGAAGTTTTGCAATAAAAAAATCGTTCCTGCGTACTTGCTCGTGATATAACATGCATGTATAAGCGTATTATTTAAATGTTGCGTATGCACTCATGGTAATTTTGATTATTAACTTCTCCGCTGAAGGCTAGGTACTTTAAGAAAATAGTAATACATCACTCTGAAATAAAAAAATCATTTTGCATTAATCGTTCCATAACTAACGAATATAAATTACGCTCGACATGCACTGGCACAAAACGCATAATGAAAATCTACCATCGATTTGATTAATTATCAACGAAATTCAAAAGGATACCATAGTAAACGAAACAAAAATCCTTGCATCGCGACGTCGCCGCAATTGCAGCTACGGCAGCGATCAAACTATTCTTCCCCACTTGCCCTCAAAGCTACAATACCAGCTATAATTTCCCAGAGCCCAGCCGCATTTTTCAACCTCCGACAAAGACAATCAAAGAGCGCCTAATACATTTTCTTCTACCAACTACACAAACCGATCGCTTTCAGCTGCACATCGGCCCGATCGATCGGCTCTCTTTCACCAAGATAGCGACACAGCATTTGAAGAGGCGTGCACGCATTGTGCACAGGGCTGCATCAAGCTCGCGCGCGCGAGACCTATAATTATGCGCGCGCCGGAGGAGCTCGTTTGTATATGTATATATATACACACGCGAGAGATCGTACGAACATTCTCTCTCTCTCTCGCTCTCGTGAGAAATTGCCGCCGTGTTTTCTCTGGCGCCGGCGTATCAATTAGTATCGCCGTGCGCGAGCGTATATATACTTCGCTTATTGTCGGCCGTGGCTCAGCTGTGTGCAGGCGCGTGTAGCTCTGACGTTGACGCGCGTGCGTTTATTGGGTACGCGAGGATTTAATGCGAGAGAGGTGGGATTGCTGGAGGTACGGTTATGAGAGGCCGCGCGTCGTGGATTTCAATCAGGCTTTATCACCTGCGTGATTGACGCTGGGAATGGTTAGGGATGGTGCTGTGGGATTGAAAATTAGTTGGGTGCAGGATTTGGTGGCGTTTGGTGCCGATTGTGGGTGTTTATTTGGTTGGGAATATTGGGGATTTTGTTGTTGTTGAATTAGATAGAGGGGGTTTGAAAAGTTGAAAAGTTTGTCCACTGGCTGAGGAGAACATCTGATTAGTTATTCTGTATTCGTACAGAATAATAACTTCCAGCCATACAACTCTTAACTATTAGATCGGTCTGTTTCTGGTTAAAACTCGTGCTCGTGGACGAAACGTCTTATTTCGGTAAGGTAACCCACAGTACGGTCTTCGAACCATGTATGAGAATGTGTGCTGCCATTTAAAACTAAAATAACATCTTGGTTCGTTAGATATCGACATACATATTTTAATAACTATTTTTTCTTCCTTAAATAACTTGCTTAAAAATTATTGCCCAATGCAAATAAGATTGCACCAATAAATTGCCTTACCAAATAAAAAAAAATTATCAATTAACGATACCCATCGAACCGTAACAACCAATATACGAGCCGACCTCCCGCCCTCGCGGGAAGTGAAAGGAAAACGACAATTTCCCCAACGAGCGCCTGCGCTTCCTACACGCATTCATTTGGAGCTTTTGCTTATTATCAACGATCGCGTCCACCCCCGCCGTATATACGCACACGTACTTCTAGGATCGTCGGCGCGATGCGCGATTTATCGACGAGGAAGTCGTAAAGCGCTTCGCAGGGGCGCGGGCGCCTCTCGAGCGCGCTTACACTCCGCCGGCCGATATAATGAGAGAAAGTACGTTTCTGCGATTGTAATAAGTAAAGCGACGACCGCCGATCGGTTTACTGGCTGCGTAAAGTCCGCCGGTTTATGCGCGCGCGAGCTTCGCGGGCTGGATGGTTTAGAGCTGGCTGGAGGTTAAATAAAACTGGGCCGATCGTTGCTGTCGTGAGATGTTTGCTTAACGAATGATTCGTGGTTATTTTCTGGAGATAATTTCAGGTCTGGGCGAAAGACAATGCTATTGTAATTTGCGAGTGATTGATAAGTGGATAATGTTTGGATAAGTGTGTCAATTGTTATGGTTAAAATTACAGTGATATTGTTTACGAGCAGCTAAACAAAGTGATATGAATCCTTGTTTCAAAGTCTGTGTGGTATTCGATATTTATTCGAGATTATGAGTGCGTAAGGTAAAAGTCGGGCACAATCGGCTTCAGTCGAGGCGTTACATTGAATTCACTTCCTTGTATTCGGATCATAATAACATCGATTTTCCTCCGTCATTATTATTCAACCTCCCAAACGTAAACGATTAAGAATCGTCAAAGGTTCGCGAATTTCGCTTAATCATCGATGCATCCAGTCGTACAAGGAGATTTCCACGTAAAATATTAAACATATTAAAAATGTTTTACATGTTTTTTTGTTATTTATACCAAATTGTTAAATAAAGTTTGAAGGTGCAAGACCCATAATCAGTCTAAATAATTAGGAATTTTTTAGGTAATAAAGCTGATAGTTTATCTATTTTTATTATGACAAAAATAATGTTCATGTCAGTATTATCAAGTTTCGTCAAAAACGAAAGATTTCATTTATTCGGATCCGTGTATTTCCATACAACTTTTGAAAAAAAATTTCCAACAATCCACCGCAGCTTTTCTATTCCATTCAACTCACTTCCTTACCCATAAACACAACTTTCCCAATACACAAAACCCAATCCCCCAGTAAACAAAAACCACGAAAAAACTACCTAACACCCAACAATCTCACTGCAACCGATCCGAAATGGAATCCTCCACATATCCTCGGCGCATCCGGGGTGTCTACAAGGGAAAGCGTCATACTCACACACACACACACACGCACATACACGCACGCAGAATCGTGAAACGCGTCACTTGCGCGCTCTTGCAATGACTCGCGCTCGGCAATATCGTTTGTCACCGAAATTAATGGGCGCCACCTCGCGATATTTCCCCGCGGCGCGCGCGCGCAAACTAGAGAAAGTCGCGCCCGCGCGTTTATTATATTAATCGCCGGGCGTAAGCGCGTGCGGCTCATTATGCAATGCCCGCAAGAGACGCACACTTATACGTATATGCATATATAAGAGCGCGTAGCTCCTCGACATTGTTTCGCGAAAGTCTTGGGGGCTTGTTCGAGCGTTATGTGAATGTAGTTTTGTTTGCTCGCGCGCGCTTTCGTTTCGGCCGATGCGTGGGTAAGATAAGGATACGCTGGATTTATGCGTCGGTAGAGGCGCGTTACTGAGCTTGAGATTATGACCGATCGGCGGTGAGTTCGGTAGCGGTTGCGAATTCGGGATGTGGTGTTTGGTTAAGATTGGGAAGGGATTAATTCTAACGTTTCGTTAAATTAACCGATCGCGTCTCTGCAAGCCAATAGGGTTGAGAGGCAAAGAGGTACTTTGGTACGCGCGTGCCGGCAATCTCATTTGCATTCGGCGATTGCCTAATTATGGAGTCGCGGACGTAATCGGCGCGTCTGCGATCGGTTTTCCCGACCGCGAAACAGTCGGAGACGTGGCGCGGTTCACGCAAGAGTTATGGGATCGATTCCAGCTGGATTGGATTTGCTAGCGTCGATGAGGCTTGTGGATTAGAGCCGGTCAGAGTTGCTTTCGGCCAAGTGGGAATTAGGCGAGAGTCGTCGGTGGATTATTGTGAAATTCCGCTTGAGATTATCGGTCTATACTCGTGGAAACGTCGATGGTGGAGCGGAGAACTGAATGTCGATTTTAACTGTGACCTGTCTGAAAGAGAAGGAGAGGTTGCGTTTTTAAAATTATCATTAGTTGGTCTGATTGGTCTGGCTGGACTGCAGTGGAAGGGAATACTTATAGCAGCGATTATCGATAAAGTTTACCTTTCTCAATTAACAACTCTCTATTTTTAGAAACAAAAGAAGAAAGAATTCTACCGAATGTCTACTCTATATTCGTGTGAAAGGAGGCAATTTTGTAATCTGAAAATTAAATATTAATTGATAAAAGTTTAATTGATATAAAAAAAAATTATTTGCTTTACAGATAGTATTAAGTGTTTGAAAATTAAAAAGCTTATAGTCCATTTAAATGCCATTATCTTTAGGCCTTTATCAATTCCAAACCATCATTTTCTATTTATGAAAATGATTCAGAAGTAGGAAATTCAAATTTTAAGTGTAAAATGAATTAACAAATAAATTAATACTTAATATTTAAAATTTTTCTTTGAATGAACATATATCACTTGAACAATTTTAGAGAATATACAAATAGAAATTAAAAAGATATTCGTAAATTCTTTTAGAGATCAAAAACATCAACTATTACAGTCTTGAAGAGGGAGGCTGGAGAACCTCCGAAACATCGACTGAAAATAATAATAAACTATAATATCAACACAACATCATGACTCGACAATTACCAATTTCTTTTTATCTTTCAAAAAAACATCTTGTTTCCATTTCACCCCTACATCTGTAACCTCTACTCCACCATCTCACTCTGAGCCGGTCCAAAAATTTTTACGTCGTATCCCATTCGCTGGTTGCACAATATCTGCATAATCGCACCACCGGCCGGTGTATACATGCTTCTCGCGAAAATTGTTGCGTGTCTAGCGCGTGAAAGCATCGCTCGATCTGCGTGCACGAGTCGCGTTCGATTACGCCAATGAAGTAATACAGAAAAGCCGGTGTTTCGTTTACGTTGCGGAAGAGCCACGTGCGGATTGAATTGATTCGTTCCACGTGGATATGGACAGGTCCGTGTTGTTTTGCTGCTTTTTAGCATGATGAATTTTTTGTCATCGCCTTGTAGGAAATTATGTGCGGCGATCGTCTAGGCGCGATCGGCGTGTGAGACGCCGGGTTGTTTAGTAGTCGAGAGTTATTGCAAAGGATATTTGAATATAACATCGCTGCTTGGCTCTTGTGAGAGAGCAAGATAAATGATTCTATAGAGGTTGTAGTTAAATGAATCGTTAATTCTTCCTAGCGGAACGTATGTGCCTATACTGTTCTTTGGGTATTCAATTTTTCATGATTTTACAAATAAGGATAATGTATGTATTAGAT
>JAPYZA010007153.1:0-24098 GCA_030522685.1 Eupelmus azureus
CATGCGTGGCGAAAGTCCTATAGTAGTGGCTAAAAGTCCTTCTTTCGCCATTGAAAACAATGGCGAAACTACGTACTTTCCACCAGGGGATCAAGAAAAATAATTTATGTTTTATTTAATTGACATCTGAAAGCTTCTATTCCACCCATAGGTTTATAATTACTGAATGTCTCTTCAAATAAGTAATTGTATGATTCCTCAGATCAAATCAAGTCCTTAATAATATGATCCCTAATACCGGGATCTATTCAGCGTCTCACTTTCAGAAAAAAAAATTTTCAGGATCAAGTCACGCCTCGTTGCCATTTATCGGTGCCCATAAAGAATCGAGTTGGATACGGAGAGGGATCAAAAACGGCCTCTCATGGGAGAACTCTCGTATCTCTGCTACATGTACGGCTCTTATCTTCGCGACACACTGCTTTGTCCACATGGACGCGGCGTAGGAAATTTCGGCAACTAGGGTCTAGTGGAATGCCGTCTTAAGTATCTAAGGATTATGTCGGCAATTTATTTTCGGATGTCATTTTGAGTTTATCATCGTTGAGTTTTTCGGTAATAATAAGCAAACAAAGCTCACAGATACGATTATGGCAAAAAATTTTCATTCACATTTGTGTAGTGAAAGAACAATAATTGTGGCGATAATTTTGTGGGATTAATTTTATTTTTTATTTTATTTCGAATTTGCTCAAAACGTTATTATTATAATATATTGTATTAAACTGTTATAATTGATTGGTACATTTCAATATAGTTTCTTCTTTCTTGCACAGATATTGATCGTCAAAATCAAATATACTAATCATATTATCAAATAGTTATTAAACTTATCAATTCAGTTCAATATGTCATATGACATTTTTGAAAATCATAAATATATATTATAATGATGTTGATACTCAATTACTCTAGTATTATTCATTTTTCTTTTATGACAACCTCGTTATAAAGAGGCAGTCAAAGTTAATCCGAAAAGCCTTTTTAAAAATAATAACACATTAGACAGAATCGTGACGCGATTTTAAAAAACTTTCGAGAATAATTTTTCACCTCTGCAGAAATATACATCACGAGGGCACATCCCTTAAATCTGTCTCATTTTAATACTCCTCTAATCCACAGAAAAAAAGTCACGAGCACATCCATCGCTCCAAAAAGAAACATAAATACCCAAAAAGCACCCTTGACCACCGAGTCCGAAAAATTCCTCCACTCCCTCTTTCAAACCAGCCTCGTACCCGTAGCCACTTGTTTTTCCGTATCCTCGTTTCTTATCGCCACCCTCCAATATAAATCCAGCCTCGGTGTCGTTCCCAGCTCATCGCGCACACGTACGTACACACAGCGCAACTTCCGCGGTCAGAAAAATACACTGTGACGAGTGGTTCGTTCGTGATCGATGACGTCCGAATGGAGCTCTTCCCTCTTTCCGTGCCTCGCTCTTGCCGGCTCGCTAAATCGCGCGGGGATTTTCGATATATGAAAAAGAATCTGCCACATAACTTACACGAACGCGCCCGGCCTTTTCTCATCTCTCGCGCTTATATCTCTCTCCTTTGTCTCTGGGCTCGCCTTTATATTTCGCCGCCGTCTGCGATTTCTCGAGCGCCGCTCCTCTTCGCTTTTTTTCTCGCTGGGAAGAGAGAGAGGAGAGAACAGATGGAGGAAAGCGAAATTACATTACGAGAGGGAGCAGAAGTAATCAGAGACAGCGGGGAGGAGGAGAAATATTAAAAGCTTCTTAGCGCTTCAATATGACAAAGGCCGTCGTGGGATGATCGCGGCGAGGTGAAAGCCTAATGCGAAAAGAAAGTCACGAAGCTGCAAGAAGTCGTAAAAATGCGAGCCCGCCGGGAGGAGACAACGGCGTGACTTTCAATATTGTTGAGCGCGATTCGATTATCGGGTCTGCCGAGTTCGGATTTTAAAGTTATTAGATGATTAAATAGCGGGCGGACCATTAGGGTGGCGTGGGTCTTAAAGTAAGTAATTGAAAAGCTGTAATCAGTGGACTGAGGCTGATTCGTATTGAAGGGCATTGTCGTCGAATAATAAGCTTTTGTTGGGTTGCTTCGTTTATGGTGTTATTATTATATTTCTTCTTATACCTATTTATGTATTTTTATATAATTCTAATTTTATAAAAGGTGTTTTTAAAATGCTTTTTCACTATTAATAATCAATGCTTTTTTTTTGTTTTAGGTACGTTATTACATTTTCTTCAAGCAAAAAATCCAGTTTGGTAAGAAGAATATTTCATTGGTTCTTTGATATAGAAAGTATTTTTTGAAAGAAACTGTATGAGAAAAAATTTATTGCAAGTTTTATTTATTATGATTTATTGACAACTTTAACGGCAAAGAGCTATATTCTTTCTTGGACTTTATAAATATCTCCATTTACATACATTTTGTTGAAAAAATTTTTATTGATAAATTCTTTTTATATAACTAAAAATAATCTTTTAAATCTACTAAAATAAATATTTTTAGTTAATAAAAAAAACAAATTGGAAATGTTAAAAATAATAATAAAAAGAAACACTTTATTACGAAAATATAAAATTTTGCAATTTTGTATGTCACATTGATTGAAAGTAATAAAATTTAAATATAAAAAAAAATATTAAAATATTAACATTTTAAATGAAAGATGAAGGCTATACATTGTATTTCTGGTATCTAGATTTACTACAAATACAAAAACAGTGATTACATAAGTAAACATATAAGCAGAGTTAATGTACCTACGAGATAGTCTCTATGAGAAAGTGGTCAAACTAATTCGGCTGCAGCACGCAATATGAACATATACTTACGTTTGTTTCTTTCCCTATAATGCAGCGATAAAATTAAAACAAACTTGATTTTATCGTAAAAAATTATTTTAAAACTGTATAAAGGATTCAACATGCACTTATTAACAATTAAACATCTTGATAAACTTATGAAAATATAAGGTTCTAGCTTTTAGTATCTGTGTAATGGTAGTTTAGTCGCGATTAAAAAACAATTTGCAAATTATCTTAACCAAAAGATACTGTATTTATTTAAGCTTTGCAAATAATAGTAACATCGTAGGAGAGGTCGAATCACGATTCGCGACTCATATTTATTGAAGCGTATAAATGTACCCACTAAATAGATGGTTCTTGAAAACTTACGAAACTTATTCTAATAATCTTAAAGTTTCTCTAATTAAGTAATTAAAAGGTAAAGTTATCTTTAAGACACAAAATCAAAAAGTATCATACATTTTTAAAATTGAAATTCAAAAAAAATTCTCGTTATTACATAATCCAACCTTATTCTAGAACAAAATTCACCTTAGCACAATAAAACTTTTAATCACATATTCGACGAAAAATCCATATCCAAGCTAATCCCAAAAAAGCTGGCACAGCTGAAAAATTCCCAGCGCGTAGGCGCGAGAACAAAAGCGCAGGCAAAAGTGAAAGGTAAACGTAACGAAGGGGGCGCGCGAGATGAAAAAAAAAGTAAAAACAGCAAGAAAAAGACTCGGAGTGCTTTTTGCAATGCACGCTCAGCATAAACTGCTGCAAGGCTTTTCCCCCCTCCTTCTTTTCCTACCTCCAAACGGAACTGCAGCCGCCTTTCAGACGGTACAGAACGTACATAGCTATTTTGTCTCTCGTGCATCCGCATTGAAGACGCAGAAACGCACCGCATTTAGGCGCTTCTCGAGGTCGTGTCGTTATCGGGTAACGCGAGCTCGGGTACTAATTGTTGTTTTTCGATGGATGATAATGGCCTTTTTTTGTGCAGTGTGGCATAATGAGATTTCTCGTGAACGCGGAAAATGAACAAAGTTATTGACATTTCGTTCAAAAAAACATACGCGCGTTGTTGAATAAACGATTGTTTCGTGTTTACTCGCGTTTTGCTCAAATAAAAAAGGCGAGAAAATGAATGGAAAATGGAAAATGCGGCTGCTGCAGCTGAATTATTGTAAATATTACAAGTTTATAAATATAAATTTTTGTATTTGCAATTGAATGTCTGTAAACTTCGTTCTTATACATTTAACGTTGAAATTATTATATGCGAAATATGTATTTGCTTTATAAATAGTAGCGTAATTGCATCGAAATATCAATAAATTTATAGCAAGTATTTCAATAATGTGCTGTTACTCATAAATTGAACATTAGCTCCACATATGTCAATTAATATACTTGTACAAAGATAGTTTATATTTAATTTATTATAGTTTATAATTTAACGATTCATCTTTAATACAATTGTTTTTCATCAGGCCAGTAAGTAAATATATACTGCAAAATTAATATATTCATGTAGTTATATTGAAGTAAATTCAGTTTAATCAATGAATTTTATGAATCGTTATTATTACATTTGTATTAAATAAGATTTTATTTAACAATTAGTAGACGAATTTATTGATTTATAACGAAGAAATGCTTTATTAACTATATGACTCCCTCTTCAGGACTGTTTTTTCTCAGGCTTTCATCGTACTTACACCTAACGATGGCCGTCGACTTCTCCTCCTTGTCAACAGTCGGGAAATATACTCATTTTCATTTTCTATGGAAACATCGATTTTGGTCCATATAAAATATTAAAGACTAATATGTTTATATATATTTTAATAAACGTTTAATTCATTTCGAAGAGGGAGTCCTGAAACGTCGACTAATTAATTGGTTTAATAAAGAATTTGTTCGTTATAAATCAATAGATTCGTCTAATTATTTAATAACCAACACCAACAATAAATTCATCTCTCAACTA
The DNA here is from genome assembly GCA_030522685.1 of Eupelmus azureus. Taxonomy (NCBI): domain Eukaryota; kingdom Metazoa; phylum Arthropoda; class Insecta; order Hymenoptera; family Eupelmidae; genus Eupelmus; species Eupelmus azureus. Next base: position 4,779 of record JAPYZA010007153.1, read on the forward strand.
AGATTTTATTTAGATATTTGAAATTTTTAATAAATTAATAAGTTAAATGAAGTGACTTTATTCAATAAGATTTTAACACTGCCAAGAATAACATAATTAATTATTCTATTTTAAATGTCAGTAAAAAATGAATTTACTCAAAATCATTATTTTTATTTGCAAAACGTTTCTCTAAACGTCCAAAAATTATAAATGAATAAGCCTTGAAGTATTGATTAAATCAAACTTAAATTATGAAAATACCAGGTGATAAATGAGACAAAGCTATTAATAAATCAAGAAAATAAGAAACGAACACTGCCAGTAGTAACAGCTCGATATCGTCAGCCGTCACTTTTCATTTCAAGAAGCGACCCTCGCTGAAGCCCACTTTTATAATTGATGCGCGCCCTCAAAATTCTCAGACGACCCATTCCAAATTAATAACAAAAAAATCCTCTCCTTTACAATCACCTCGCAGAAATCAGCGCAATAAATGAATTCCAACCAAGCGATATGAAAGAATCCAACCCTCCTTTTTTCGCCCGTCCTCGCAAGGGGCCGCTCCGCTCGTTTTTTCCTCTTCACGATTGACATCCAGGCGCGGGCACATGCAGAGAAAGAGAGACGCGGTCGATTTCACGGCAAACCTCCTTTCAATGGGCCGCCTTTTAATTGGCTCTCCGAAAAGCCGTGTGCGCACGCGTGCATATGCATCTCATCCTACGCGTACACTTACCCACATACGTAGACGTTAAGATCGCGTATGACCTGATTTCGCGATTGAGCGCCAGCTGAAATTCACGTGCGCATCCTGCAACTTTGAGGCTCGAGTTGTGATAAACAAGCCGTGTGCGTGGGTGGATTTCGTTGAATTGGTTAGCGCGCTTGGTTGTGCGCAAGAAGCTTTTATTCGCGATCCTTTGGTGAGCGTCGCGTGCCGCGGGGTTATATTTGGAGGCCAGTTTGTTTAAGGCGGATTATTTTCGAGTCGGTCTTTTTTGCCTTTTTGAACGGAGAGGGTAACTCTGCGTAATGGTAGTCGCATTTTTTACCTGTCAGCGGAAATAAATTCTTTTCATTTTTTAGTTTGGAGATGTATGGCTTTATGTGCGTGTGTAAATGACGCATTGATCATCCTTTTTTTTCTAAATTGAGGACAATTTATCTTTGGCAATAAAAGCGAGGTGAAAGTGAAATATGTTCGATTAATTTTTGCAATAGGATTCGGTTTTAAAAAAACAAATCTGACTTTTATGACAGTAACATCGATTATATATAGCTTATAAATTTTTATAGTTTATTAGTTTTTTATGCATCTTAATCAACTGAGATTAATATTAAATTTTTAAATATGCAAAATAGTTCAGGTCTTATAGCTGAAAGTTCATTGTAGCCATATCGACCCAGCTGTTCCTAGCGAGCTTTCTTCCGAGTCATCCGGCGAAAAGTTAATCGATAAACTTCAAATTGTTAGAGAGTATAAGCACACTTCTCAAAGCACTGGGCTGTTTTAGAAGTTTAAGACAAATTTCGTTTGGGCGTACAAGCGCCTGTAGCTTCGAAAATGAAACGTTTCTAATAACGCTAAATACATTAGGTGTTTATTTGTTGGCATAGGTTAAGAGGATAGCTATACGAATTTAAAAGTTGAAAAAAATACAAAACTCTTGATAGATAGTTAAATCAAGTTAAATTCCTAACAGAACTGAGTAAAAAATGTTAGTTAAAGCATGTACTCTGAAATAACTTATTTTATTACTGCTGTAGTAAAAGCCTAGTGCTGTGTAAAACTAAATAAGTAATCGCGTGTAATGGAAAAAGAAATCAATCGAAAATGTCCTTGCGTTTTATCTTTTACGAGACATTCTGAGATATAACAACTTTTCAGAGAAAAACTGCAATAAGTGTTTTACTTTAATTTTTCTTCGATAGTTCGATGATTTCAAATTCATAATACCACTTCCGGAAAATTTATCCACTTTTCACTTTGAATAAATGACGTTTTAATTTGGCAATTTTACAGCTAAATTGCAACTCGAAACTCTCATCTAATTTGTAACTTAGATCAAGACGGTGGAATTGATTAACAAGGATATTCTCCGCGTAACCAGTGATGTCAACTCTTTAGGATCAAATTTCAATTTATAGTAAGAGCGAACTTTGCATGTGAAAGTTCTTTAACACCATCAATTATTCATGAAATTAAAATGAAATATTGCGAAAAGTTAAGAACTTAATCAGCTCTTTAGTTTATTTTGCGATATATATTCACATTGATTTTGCGATATAATCGCGTCCAATACAAAACCTACAGCCTGATTTAGAGCGCGCGCGAGATTAATGATCTTATAAACTGTGTAGCAGTTCTGTAATGTAACTACTACTAAACCATAGATTAATGAATTCTCGCTACTTAATCTGAGTTTAAAAGCTATGAACTTAACATTGATGAGAGTATTTTATTTTAAGAAGATCTGAAAAGTGGTCATAAAGAGTAAAAAGAACCGTTTAAAAGCTTAAAAGTACAGTCTTAAAGAAATAATATGACGCTGTTGATAAATAATGACCTGCATTAAATTTTAAACCAAATTAAATTTATGAACGCGTAAGAAAATTTGCATATATAATAATTTAAAATAAACTTCAGTCACATAATTGTTATATTGTTGAAATTATTTAAATACTTTAAACTTCTTAAATAAAAATTGACTTTTAATAAATATATTATTACTTTTTTTTATCATCTTTGTTGTACTATGTTCTTTCTCATAAAAATGTCGCAAAATGAACCTATGTAATCTTCTATCTTTCTAAGATTATAACTTTAATCACACATAAAACTTTTAATTATTTCGGAGAACATCCTCTTATACTTATCGAGGTACATCCAGCAAATGTTGATTTAGGTAACAGCCTGAAAGTAAAGCTTCTCCAATGAAGCGTGCGAAAATCGTTTCCGTTCATCAACGGCAATCAAACTTTCAACTTTCAAAACTCCATTTGAAGCTCCATCAAATCAGGCCAAATCCCCTCTATTAATCTTCGAAACTATTCAATTAAAACCATCTATAAACCATCAAAAGATCCGCTCCAAATCCAAACAACAAAAGGCTATAAATCTCCAAGAAACGCAAAACACCGTACCTAAATGCTAATCTTAACCGACTTCAGCCAGCTCAATTATTGGGTAAATTTCCAGCACGTCCATCCATCTATCTCAAAGTAGCTCAGACCTTTGTCCTGGCCCTCGACGCGATAGTAGCGGGCCCTGCGAGAAGGCCATTTGTTCCGACGGAAAATAATAAAGGACGCGAGACCGCTAGGAAATTGTCGCTGTAAAGTGATTGCTCCCAGCGCTTTTCTTCGTTTTCTTTTGCCCCTTTTCTGGAGTCAAGGAAATAATTTCATAGAGCAAGCCTCTTTAGCAGGGCTGGGTTTGCGACAAGACGTATTAGTGTTCTGCTGTGGATTAAAGAAAATTGTAAAATACGTGGGTTGAGAACGGAGGAAAGTAAAATAACAGTCTCCTCGAGAGTAAATTAAAAAATGTTCTTTTGATGAATAAGTTATTGAAAAATGTTTTTTTACTTTTTTTCGGCAATTTAAGTTGATATATTAACTTTTTAAAATTTTTCTTGTTTTACAATTACTATAATAATAATAATATGGATCACTGCTTGGAGACAGTTTACAAATTGGAATGCACATTTGAACTCGAGATAGTCGTTAGGTATAGTTGTTCTAAATAAACGCAAATTCAAACGTCACATACACACACACACACACACACACACACACACACACACACACACACACACACACACACACACACACACACAAACTCACATGCTCGCACGCACACACATACACACATACGCTCTTCATTGAAATTATCAGTAAAGTCCTAGCATATCACTTGTAGACAGATATTGAAAAGAGCTCCGCACCGAAGAATTGATTGACGGTGGGAGGATATAAATTCCAAATGAATTTTCTGTATATAGATGTTATAAATCTCTCTTTTGAGCATATAAAGAATTAATCCTCAATTATTGTAAGTCACCGCAACAATTATATGCAAACTCGCATTAATCTTTTACGAAATCCAAAGACAACCAATTTTTATTAAAAGACTATCATTTGTCAGAATATTCCAAAAATATCTATTAGATCCTCAGATCGAATTTTGAGTGAAAATAATTGCAAAAATTAAAAAATTTTCGACAGTATTTCACTTACTTCAAAACATGTAGAAATCTAACTTTTCGACAAGCACTTTTCTACCTTGCACTTTAGCGGTGCGCAATGGTGTACTCGAGTTAACGACTCGAGAGAGTAATTGAAAACGCCGATGAGAGCCGACTTTGTGTTTAGCCGGTAATTTACGATCGATGCGCGAGATTTTTTTCTTCCCGCGCACTTGAGGGTCTCGGTGCAGTTGCCGTTTATAGTCTGGGTTATTACTAGGTGTGGAGAGTTTTACTTTTAGACTTTATTTTAGATATAGGAGAGTTTTCCGATATTTTTTAATGAAGTTTATATTGATTTATGATTCGTCGTGAAGCCAGTATTTTAATGGTATTTTAAAATGGTATTTTCACATGATTGATTTTAACCAAAAATAATTGGTTATTAATAAATGAATATCGAAGTAGAGTTAAAAAAATTATAAACAAAAAATTTTAAACTGTAGAATACTTGAAAAAGCTATTCGACTGTTGATAGCCAAAGACATATTAAAGTTAGACCATTAGAAATTATCATATTAATGAAAATACGTACTTGAGATTTAGTAATGTAACGACTATTAACTGCAAAAATTTATAAGATGATAAACAATCCACTCAAAGTTACAAAATATGTGAGAGAAAAATTTCGTAAGTCATAAAAGAGTAGTGTAGCAAACTCTTTAGTCAGACATCTAATGTTTTTGTCTTTGTAACGAAGATTGGTACTTTATATTCCTTGCCGCAAAATGTAGTAAATTTCGCACCTCATGAAAAGTATTACTATACTTTTTCAACTATACTTTCCGCCAACTTCTCTTCAAATAACTAACCACACTAAGCTATGTAACTGGATGGCGAAATCTTCTAGCCTACGAGCCAGATATTGAAAAATATTACTTTTCCTGGCAAAGAAGACAACTTAGTTTTCGCCTTTATACTACTCTTCGTTAAAAGTGTCATTTTATGCAATGCTTTCTAAATCGATTTATTACATTTAATTAAACTAATTTCCTTTAATTTTGATTAATTAACCCCCAAACTAAACATAAACATAAAACTTAACATCGTACCTTAACGAATAAAGTAATACCATAAGCTAACCAATACTATAAGCAGTATATTATTTTCATTACTACTCCAAGCAGCACACCAACACCGCCAGCCAGACAGTCCCTCAATAATTCATTCATTATTTACTCCCATGCATCGTTAACTCGCGCGCAAACTACCTCCAAAACGCTCTCCTATACCCCCGAAATACTCAGTATCCATCAGAGCCGCGTAAAAACAGATTAATCCCCGAGAGCATCGCGATAAACGCCGGCCATCAACATCCAGCATTAATGAAATTCTTCATTAGTCCATGAGACCCCCCCCCCCCCCCACCACCCCCACCCGCCCCACAACCCCATTTAGCTCTATTCGTATCTACGCGTACAGCTGCATCATCCCGTGTACACCGTTAAAATCGGCTTTTACCGCCGCGCTGACCTTTATCGTAGCGCTTTTTATTACCCGCACTACGTCGCCTATCCAGCCTGAGCGCACGCGTTTAACGGCCCTGTATTCATCGCGGTCGGCCTTCGAAAGTTAAAGTCAGCCACTTGGTGCTCCGGTTATTGCGCGTAGCTAAAGCCGGACTAGCGAGAAAAATTAGGCGCTCGCGCGCTGGTCCCTTTTTTTTTTGTTCGCCGAATTGGCAAATTTATTTACGAGGCCGTAATTCAGCCGGCCGAGCGCTAAACTGACAGAATAAATTCGGGCTTTTATAAGCGCGGTAGCCAGCTCTATTCATAACGCCGATAATTTATGACGAATTTTAACAAGCGAAATTAAGAGGCCCTGTATGTAGATAAATCCGAAAATAGCTCTTTACCGCGCGAGGCCTGCCCCGGCGCGCTCCGGCCATTGTAACGTCGGATTTTCATTGAAATTTTCTGGAAAAAGTTGTTTTATAATGGTATTATGAAGTCATAAAAGTTACATGCTGCGGGGTAGTAAAAGTTGGCCGGGGTTAAATATTAAAATGGATTGTGCAATAAAATGCTGGAATATTGTAGATTATTTTTATATTAGCGAGATCTAATTATTGTGACTTTTACTTTAAAAGTTAATTTGTGACTTAATATGATAAAAGTAAAAGAATATATATGGCTATTTTAAAACTTTTGCCATTAGAGTCAATTAGTACGTTAGACTAAACTGATACATTTTCCTTTATTTATTCAATGTGCATGAAAGTCATAAAATTAGTTTACGCGCATCAGAAAGCCCTTAAGATTATTTTATAAAAAGTGACGTAAATACGTGTGATCCCTAATTTATAAAAAAATATTTAACCATGATTTTCCTCTACAAATCATCCCTCCGTTTATTTATTGTAACAGAATAAATCCCCCCAAAAACAATACTGCGAAGCCTCAGATTAAGAGCTTCGAAAGAAAAACACTCCCACGACTCTATAATCTCCAAAGCCCAAAGCCCAAAATACAAATCTATCGCTCCGAAAATCCCCCAGCTCGGTCAACAGAGAGACACAACAAACCGAAACTAATCAAACCACGAAGAGCCGTTTACTTCCCAAAAATCACCGGCCGTTCAATCACCTTCCCGGGCGTCCAGTTACACAAGAAACCTGCTCCCCGTCCCGATTAATTTTCCCGTCCGCCGTCGTTACAAGACCGCCAGGCGAAAATCGATCGTACGACAACATCCCTGTACACGACAGCAGCTTCGCAGGGAGTAGGAAAAACGCGCGCGTCTCTACGTTTCCAGCGACGATCGTCCCCTTTTCTCCTCGGTCATCAAGCGTCGCTTCCAATCCAGGAGAAGCTCCGTTTTATGTCGCCGCCTCTCGTCGATGTGCGGGCTTTGTTGCGTATATATACGCGCACTCGACTCGCGCTGCGCTATACGGTTTATGGACGGGGCTGGTGCAAGCGAGGCGCTTTGCTGGGGTATTGTCGATTGGTGTATTGGTGTTGATTGAAGATTCGATTGGTTGGAGATGAATGGGGTGAGGGGAGGATTATGTGTTGTCATTTGTTTGTGTATTTTTATATAGGTTAATTAGTCTGTTTGATAATGGAATGAGTGTTTTATGGAGTGATGTTTAAGATAATTATTTTGTAAAAGTACTGTTATTTTTCTAAAAGTTTATTAGAGTTGTACTGTGAAATTGCATTTTAACAAAATCAGAGTTATGTATGATTAAGCGATTCTGGATTATTAGAGTGAATTAAATAGGAATTCGTATGTTTGATTTCAGAATGCTTTATATCTAATTAACTGCGCTAATAAGCGATAGATATGCATGATAGTTATTAACTAACAGCCACGACGATAATATGAAATACATTAGCGTATTGGAATGATTATCATTTATGCGATTTATCTAGTAAATCACTATACTATACTACTATATTTTTGCTAAGCATTTTTTATTTATTGAAGCGTTATTAATTAAGTTGTCTTTTGTATGATTTACCTTTTAAATCCAGATTCTAATATATGATTAATTTGTTATTTTCTAGTATATTGAAATGTTGTTAATTAAGTTGAAAGTAAATATTTATATTAATATGTGCAATATAATTATTATGAACCAAGCGATTGTTAAAATATATATTTGATCTAAACTAATAACATTTCTAATTAAATAGCTAAAAATAGTTATAACGCTATCAAACAAATACAGCAGAATTCATTTAAACAAAACATATTCATGCAACATTTTGCAGAATGTTTCCCATTATTAAACAATAAATACACGTAACAATAAACGGTATAATCATCAATTCCCATCAAAAAGAAACCGCTCCAATTACCTAAACATCAACCCACCCGCGACATCACCACCACAATTCCCCTAAAAATAAAACACCTAACGCCTATCTCCATATCCCAACACCCCGTCCTATCTCACCATGCACGGTGATCGAGCTTCGCATTCACGGCAAAACGCGATATTCGAAATCAAGCTCACCGATCCTTGTGATAGATTAGACCTTTAATGCGCCGGCGCGCGCGTTAAATCGGTTAACTGCATCGCATCGCTCTCTCGCACATACAAAATGCATAAAGCGGCTCTCGCATTATGCTCGTTTCGCGATTATTCGATACACGCGGAGAGCTGTTTTGAATGAATTATGCGAGCCCGGGTCATCGGCTCGCTGCGAGGCGAAGTTGTGTAGTTGTGCGTGAGCGTTAACGTGTAATAGTGCGGTAATTTTAATTGATGATAACTATCGCTCCTGGCTTATTGGGTAATGATAATATGCTGATTTTGCGTCGGGATTCCGTTTGATAAGCCGTTTGTTTGTTATTGATTGTGTCATTGTATAAACTCGTTTATTATGCCGTTTGATGGGCAAGTTGTTTGTGTGATTTTATTTATGTTTTTAGAAGTATGATGGGTTAAGTAGTATCATCCAGGTTTGGTCAGACACGCTAGTGTCAATGATATTTGTTAAAACTTTAAGGTTATTAAAGTGTGCCTTTTTCAAAAATTTTTTGTGCAGTGCGACAAACTTTGAGTTTAATAAAAAATATTGATTTGAACGCAAAGTCTGAGTTTGCATTAATTTTCAAAGCTGCTTGTTGAGCATTGCTTTGCCATACGTGCTTTTGAGATTCTCTTTGTCTTAAAGAGCACTGCAATTTCAAATGTACTTACCATAGAATTCGAAAACAATTGATTGATAGAAGACACGTACAGCCTCTGTGACGTTAATAAATTTTAAAAGTGAGAATACCATAAAATATACTAATTTTAAATTCAAATTACTCTCTCAATCTACATTTTAATTAAGCTAAAAGTTTGAAAATCGAAAGCTCTCCATTCGTTAGCTAATAGCCCTCACAGAAGTTGTTATCGGCCATTACAAGCTATTTACAACTCCCCGACAAACAGCTTCACTCTTTGCCTGAGAACCTGCCGACTATCCGTAACGCCCGGCGATAATAACTTCCCCAACAAAGTCCGAATACACATTTCTCGAATTGGCAACTCTCGCCCCCGCAGAACCCGATTCTCTTTCACCAGCCCAGCCTCTCTCTCTCACCACCGCAGCGTCGCTCTCAAACCATCCCCCGCAAGCGTCGAAACCGCGAAAACCTAATTTCCCCGGCTAATCGGCGAATCGGCCATCAGGGCCTCAAAACACAATCACGCCTTGGGCGCGCTAACTTCGTAACCACCGCAAACGCACTTACGGATTCTCATCAAGGCCCCCGCCGCGCTTTTTCTCCTCTCCCCCGGAGCTCTCATAATCGGCCGGGCTAATATCGGCTGCACTTTGCATCGCGGCCAATCAGCGCGCCTGGCCGCGACGTTCATTTGTTTTGCGGCCTGCCATCCAATTTTCTCGCCGTCGATCGATTTCCGCCCGTCAGCGCCAGCTTCTCCCTCCTATCCCTCTCGTCATAGTCCGAGAGGGAGGAGCTGGGTATTAGGGCCTGTCTCTGTGTACCTGGCGTCGAAGCCCTGATGGCTTTCCTCCGCCTCGTCTCTCGTTTTTTCTCAGACGGCGAGCGAGTGCTTTTGTTCTTTTTTTCTTCGTCGGGCGTCCGCGTTGCCAGGGGCTCGGCAGAAACAGACGCTTGTTATTTCGCGTCTGGTGCGTGAGCGTGGGACGAGACAGACATGCAGATTAGAGAGGAGTCTGTATCTTTTATTCAAATGCCGATGCGCGTGGCTGTGTTTGTAAAGTCCTGCGGGGTGATTTGGAATGTGGAGAGAGATCGGACGTGATTATCGATGGGAGTCCGTGCCGAGCGGGGTTTTGTATGGAAATTCTTTGGAATTAGGAGGGTTTGAAGTTGGTATAAGCGTGGAAAGGATGATGAAGTAATTTTTGCGTGCTAATGTGTTAAGTCGGTTGTGAAATCTAATTAGCAAAATAAAGTTAGTAGCAATGGGAGATAGGGAATGAGAAAAGTGGTTGAAAAAGCCAATAGTGATGTTCAACAGGAGCAGTACAACGTGGCTCATAAAGAATGGAAAAAGGCAATTACCATCGAGCAATTAGAACGGTAAATAAACAGATGCATTTACCAAATTGGAAAAAGAAATTTCAGGGAGGTATTATGGCAATATTAGAGTGGCGAATTAATGCAAGCAATTATAAACTTAACGTCCGTGTAACTATTTACAAATTTAAAATCGATAACGAAGCTTTAGTCATACAAAGTTCCATTTTATAAAAATCCCATTCGTGCACACAGCGTTTCGGCAATTTATCTCGAAATTGCGAGCGTTATCAAACGAGTGGACTCAATAGTTTGTTGATAAACGGAAAAAAAGAAATTGGAGAGAGAGAGAGTCAGTGTAGCAATAAAGGCGAGAGATGAAAGTGCAAGCATATATATTGCCAAGTAAAACGTAAAAATTCAGCGTATTTACGTAGAGAACGAAATTATATTTTATTCAATTCTCTAGGAAAAGATAATTAGTATACTCCCTCGGAATACTAATTATCCACGTTCGAAAAAGGCAATTCCAGAAAATTCCGTGAGATGAAGAAACACAGCGTTTGTTCATTTTTCCAGTCCGTTTCGAATTTTTCTTACCCTCCCGTCCGTATACTTCAAACGAACGTTGTTTAATTAGGGTACAAGTGAATATGGATGATATAACTGTGAATGCACATACATATACAATTCTGTTAAGTTAAATTAGTTTTTGCTTAAAATTATACGGTAACGTTTAATTACTTTAAGGACAACGAAGAAGTTGATTAAAATACGTAAAACACACAGAGAGCGAGCGAGCGGAGAAAGGGACGAGCTCGGAGTCCTCGCAGCGATTTTAATCAAACTTGGAAGGGCTGTCGAAGGGGGCAAAAAATTCGCCAAATTATTTCTCCGTCGCGGCGAATATTATCTTAAGGGGCTGAAATGAATCGTCAAATGTAATAAGATCATAATTAAAGTGCCATTTCTTTCTCTTCTATATTTTTACGATTCGTTGAAAATAACATTTCTCGAATAAAACCGGCATTATAGAAACAAAAATATTTTTGTTAACAAATTCAATCAAACGTATACCGTTCACTGAACCCGTACTCGCAAAGCCAGTCTCAATTTTCGCTTTTTCTGACCATCAAACGAATTTATAACTATGTTTTTTATTTAAATGAATACTTTATGATATTCAAACTTATACGTAGAAGCTGATACTCGCGCGCATCGATATGCGTGCATACATAGCGTTCGGAATATCAAAAAATATATCTACGTTCCGCCAGGGCGCATGGTGTTTATTTCGTTATTTGCCTTTGACTCGATAACGCCGCGTCCGATAGAGCGAAACGACGACGGGCAGGCGAAATGCAAAAGCACAAAAGGCCGTTTTCGAATAACGATCGATTGCGACGGGGGAGAAGCAAATCCCCATTCTTTCTTAAATGCTATTTCTATGCAAATTTGAACTGATGTGACTGTAATGGCTAGTCAAAACCATTGCGACAATCAGGTTTGTATCTAGACATTCTTGATGGTTAAAAGATATCGAAAAATTAACGTTTAAACTAAAATTAATAACATTTTGGTCTAGCTGAAATATTCGCAGACAGGTGCTTGAGCGAAGTAATTCAGAGGCCATCTCGATACCCATCAGCCAGCGTAATAATTCAATTTCGTTAAACTGCAATTACTCATCATCGTTCGCTCGCTCATGAACTCCAAATTAACATACGTCGCGCATAATTTTCAGCCGCCCGCTCTCTCGCAATATCTTTAATCGTAAAATTCATCGCTAATTAACTGTCGCTTTATTTTCCTTAATTAATGCATTTATCCGGCGGCCAATTAAAGGCGCAATTACAGACGGTAGCGCGTACGAGGGAAACTTCGCCAGCCGACGAAGAGGGAGGCATTATCGTTAGCAGAAGCGATGATTCGTGGAAAATTAGTTGATAAGAATGTCGTGAATGTGTCGGCGTGGGTATTTTATCAAGAGATTGATTTGATGCTCGTTTAAGAATTTGAAATTTAGAGGGGGAAGAAATTCAAGCGGCTTCGGGGGGTTTCGTTATAAAATGATAAAGTTTCTGGAAGTGCAGTGTTTTGAGAAAGTTCGGCTAAATCTCAAGCTGTTTCGTGATTTACGATTTTCATATCAGCGACCTCGATACTTTTTGGGACCAAAACAAAGCTGAACGTAAAATAAATTGCTCATATAATATAATGGATTTAGAAATATAACGCTCGGTACTATTGTTCGCAAACATGTGCATGGTCAAAATGAAAATAATCAAAAAGCATCGTCCAAAATTCTATTAATTATCATAAACACTCATTATCCCTCAACGTTACCAAAACAAACCCCAACCTAAAAACTAACCCCCAACACCCACAAATCTTTCATATGCAAATCCCACCCTATACGCATTACGGCCGCAACGACCTAAGGCGCGTCGCGGACAAAAACTAAAACATAGATGAAAAGTTATTACCGCGCCATTAAAGTTTAATCCCCTCGCTCGCTCGCGAAAAGCGCCCGCGGCCCGAGCAATCCGGCGAACGAGGGGGACAAAAACGATTTTCGCCTCTCGCCCCGGAAATTCATTCATAATTCATCGCCGATATATAAAATCAATTCCCCCCTCGTCGCGGAGGAAGCCCAGCGCGTTGCTGCATTATTACGACGGTAAACTAATTGCACTTCTCCGCAAGCGGCCGATTAATTTCAGGCGGCCACGCACGGGGAGGTAACAATGCGGCCCTGTCGATCAAATATTTGTGGAAAATGCGTTTTCATAGCGAGCGATTTCCGCGGGCTGTGTATGGAGAGGCCGGATTGGCGCGCGGCCAATGAAGCTGATTAAAGGAGAGCGGCGGAGAGACGCTTTGGAGAAGGTTTCTTTGTTGTCTTGGTCTTTTGGGGGGTGAGGGCGGCTCGATCATTCGCGGATTTATGAGACGTTAAGCTCCGGGGGTAGTAAAATATGTTTCGATTTAGGGGTCTTTTATGTAGGACTTTTTTATAATTGGAGTTTATCGCGCGAGTAAAAGCTTCGGTCGTTTATCGTGGAAGTGCGTGGGTAATGTGGATTTTTAGGGGGCTGCGGTGATTTTGTATCTTTTGTGAGCGGAGATGTATTGAAAATATTTTTGTACAAAACGATGTGTATGGAATACTGTAGGTTTTATAAAATACCTTGTTTTACGATGAATGCTGAGTTATCGGAGAAGATACGATTTTGAAAGGTATAATGATGAACTGTTATGTCGAGTCGAAGTTATATCTAAATGGAATAAATATTATATTTAATGAGCAAAGTAAGGATAATAAAGCTTAATTTCATATTATTGGTAAATCAAAATGAAAGATAATGTCTGCAGTAACCGAACATTTCTTTATTAATCATCCGAAGCATTAATTACAGTCAAAAATAAGTATTACGTCACATATCAAACTAAAGGTAATAATTAATGGTTTTCAGGATTTAAAATAAAATGTCTAACAACATGTCCGTTATACTCCATAAAAAAGGATACAAAACCCGAATCTTCTGAAAAGCTCAAGTTGATGAAATCCATTAGCGCTTAAATTGTAGTGGTCGGCTGATGTAGCGGATGAGCAAATGCCGAGCAGCCCGAAACGACAACGAAGATAAAAACGGGAAGACGGATAGACGTAATGAGTCGCTGTGCAGAGAGACATTAGTTTTACTGTTACTTAATTCCTCTGCTGTCTCTTCAATTTCCTTTCCACGGATTGGCGAAATAAAGCTGCGGCTCTTGGAGTTGAGATACCTTCGTCAATGAGATCAGATCTGATGTCGTTGGGGTCATAATCTTAATGTTTTTAACTTCTTTTATTTCAAATAATTAATGTACTTTCTTTTTGTTAGATGTTAAATTTTACAATATATTATTGAAAGAAAAACGAAAATGTTTCGGTTAAATATGATCTTTGTAATAGTATATTACTTATCTCACAGAAACTCTTACCGACACTTCATTTTATTAAGTAAGCAAAACATAAAATAAATCCATCGACCAAATAACCAATATCCAAACAAAACCCTATCAAAAATCCAAATCCCCAAAAGCCAAACATCACCAAAAATCAGCAGCCCCTCAAATCCACAATCCCAAAGCTCAAACCCTATCTCCTCTTACCGAACAAAGCCCAGCTCCTTCAGCGATTACACCTTGTACATCCCACCCTCCTCCCAGCTCGCACGTCTCGATCCGAATCGACTGGCTCGTCGTAAACGCTCAGGGTACGAGAAGCCTGATTAAACTCCCGCGCGTGTCTGGCTATTGCGTGTACGTGCCGCGAGGCTCCTTGCGATTGTAATCAAGGAGCTGCGCGTGCAGACAAAAGACCGGCCTCCTCTTGTCCTGATGTATTAACCGGCGGAGTCGAGTCTCTTGGATGATTCTGATAGCTCGGCGAGACACGCCATCAAAGTTGTGACTTGCTGGGCGAAGGGGTTGAATCGCTTGATAAACAGGTCGTTGATGGGAGGCAAGTTTAAAGGATGGCTTAGTACTTTGTGATTGGAGATTCTGGGAGGCATGGCGGATTTTGGTTTGGGGTGGTATGAGGGGGGAATTGGCCTGGGTGAAGAAGTAGATGTTGCTGAAGTTTTTATGCTGGCTGATGGGTCGTTTTTAAGGAAAGTAGCGTTTGATAGGTGAGATGCGTCTTTGAAATGTTTTTAGTTTGGGCTTTGAAGTATAGTGATTTGGAAGGGTTAGAGAGCTTTGTGTAAGGGCATAAACTGGCATTATTGGATCTCTAAGAACGTGATTCAGGATGTACTTTGAGAAGTATTTTCTTAAACTTTAGATGCAATCTTCTTCAATATATTATGATCCTCTGAAATTCCTGCATTAGAAGGTCTTTGTTTTCATAATATAATTTTGATTTAATTAATATAATTTAATTTAATTTAATTTGTTTTAAGTATATTGCTGTAGAGCTGCGTGAATTTATAGCCTTCGTCCATTGTGGCCTTAATATTAAGAAAATTTTTTTTACTTTTTCCCTTAATCATTCTGACTATTGAATACTCAGTTATTGCATTCCACTCACCTGAAAACTTACCCCGGCATTCCGCATATATAGTATATCGCCTTTCGCGAGCTGATCTGTAATTAGGGAAAATTCTTGCAAAGCGCAGAAAGCGAAGGTCTCATCAGCATCAAACGACCGCGCGGCTTGAAAATCCTATCAATGAGACGCGCTTCAACTGTAGGTCCCATTCAAAGAAACTAATTGAGTGCACACCCTTAATTTGCAGCGGTAGCCTCTCTATTTCATTTGCCGGCAGTCTGTGACTTTGGCTTGGCCGAGATTGAAAGGACTTTTAACCAATAGATTTAATTATTTATATGCGTAAATAGGCTTGCCTTTGATTGTGGCGGAGAAATAAAATTTTTTAGATGAATTAACATTGGTTTGGAGTCGCGTCATACTTTTATAAAGTAGAGCCAGCTTTTACTGCACTTTTCATTCAATTTATTTCTCTTATACAACTTTACTTTGATAATATAAGAGTATTCAAAGAACCGTCACTATTTAGAACTTATATTTTTTAAGTATTTTGCAACTCACATAAAGCCACTTGCAAATGTCAAACGATTAATTCTAGTATTTTAAAATTCCAAAGCCCATAATTTCATACATCAAAAATTTTCATACCGATCTCCTCCATTCCTCTGAAAACTCGCCAAGTACATCATCCATTTCCAGTGAGCCGCATAACCGAATAGAAGCTAAATCTCTAAAATATCCCCGTTACATTTTCATATATCATAGCGGATGCCAGGCTCGCATTTAAATCGCCCGAGTTATGCATCAGATAATTAGACTTATGGATTTGAAATCCAGTCAGGCGAGTTATATAAAGATCCGGAGTCCCGATCGATGTGCGGCTCTCGAAAAAAGAAGGAGAGCCAGCCCCGGGATTACATATCCTGAATAGATTTTGCGGATTCGCCTGTAGCCGAGTCCCATCCCCATGAAAAGAAGCGGAATCCACATCATTTTATACACTCCGGAAAGCCAGGAGGTAATAACGCAAAGCCGCCCGCGCGCGCGAGCTTTCAATCTCGCGACTTGTAATTTTGTTTCACGACGCGTGTCGCTCGTGTTCTCTTCTCTTTCGATCTGTGGAGTATCCGAGGCTTTCGCTTTTTTACCTTTATCTGTATTGACTAGTTTCGAATTCTTCGTTTTGTGCTCGGGTGTTGGGTAGAATTGCGTTCGAATAGTTTTTAAAATACGTATTAGCTCAATCTTTTAGAATTGTTTATAATATACTTATATTAAATGATTTATTGCCTGAATTTCATTTTTCTTTGTTGTTGTAATGAATTATGATAAACATAAACTTTCATGTAACAATTGTTACTAGTAATAAAAACTATCTAAAGCACCCCATCAATGCGAAAATCCGTGCCGCAACCCTTTATTTTTTCATACACCAAAAAAAGAAGATGTCCTACATATCATCACAAATATTCATCATTCTCTAATTACCCACCAATTTTCCACTATCCTCAAACCCCAACCCCCTCAGCCAGCCCAAAATTACTTCAAGCCTCCAGCGCGTCAAAAACGACCCAATTAGGAATTGGCCCGAAAATACCGGTTACCGTATCCCCATTAATCCCCATTCTCCTCTCCTTATCGGCGACTTCCGCTGCAGCAGCACCACCCCCGCCTCGCTCGCATAATAAGCAAGCCAGCCGTTTATCCTCGTCTCGCGATCGAATCGAGGCCGCGAGGCTATAATTCCTCGCGTGTGTGGCCCTCGCGAGGCTCGCGAGGCGCGAATATCGAGGCGCCAGGTGCCGAGCTATGCGCACGGCGACAAGCGTGGGAGGCATAATTAGAGCTCGCGGCTTAAGTCGAGTAACGCGCGGGATTTTGCCTTTCGACTTTACTGCAGTTCGGCTTTATTTGCTGGCTGGGTGGGGTTTCGGAGTTTATTGGAGGTGGTGTAGGGGATACGGTGGGTTTATGGATATTTTTGGTTTTGGATTGTAGAGGTGAGGAGTTTGGTTTTTTGGGTTAGGTGTTGGTTAGTTTGTCTGGTTTGTAATATTCTTTATGCTGGGACTTGGATGTTGGTGTAATTGCTTTAATTAGCTGCTTTAATTATGTATTTTCATTTGTAAGGCTAAGACGATTAGTTGTACTAATCTGCTTGAAGCATTATCCTGAAGATACTGCAATATAAAATAGAAATTGTTGAAAATAATTAATATTAACTAAAATAGGTCGCCAGTCTTGGCTATACGTTAAAAAATGACGAATAAAAGATTCAAAGAAACAAATGTTTTGCGTCCTTTTTAGTTACCAAAGATAAACTTATCTAATTAAAGTTATAATGAATAATTTTGAGAGTCTAAATTGAATCAATTTATAAAGTTTGCTAATGGATGGAGCGGTTTATTAAGATTGTTCATTTTGTATGTTTGATCGATAAGCTATTCTCGACAGCATACTTTAAGTCATGCAGTCTTATCTTCTATAAATTTTATGAAACAAATTTTTAAATTTATAACAAGAATATGATATATTTATTCTTGATAGATTATACTTATACTTTATACTTGATAGGTCATTACTAAAATAATTATTTCTTTTTATTTACTACTCATTAAATTATTTTGAGAAGTGAATAAAACTACTTCATTTACTATTACTACTACTTTCTTCATTAGTCATTTTATTTTCTTTTTAAAATATTAGTTTGAGTAATTCATGATTTTTCGGTACTAAGGTATCTGATTTAGAATATAAGCCTTTTCCAATAACACAAAAAGATATTAATAGAACGAAAAGATATTAATATAGCCTCATATATAGTTTTCGATAATTACAAGGACCTATTTTTTTAATTTCTTTTTTTAATATAGAAAAATTAAACTATTTCTTACTAAAAGAAAAAGGTAACCCTAATCTGTTTAAAATTAAATATTGGATATCTAAATTTGGATAACAATAATGAACTGAAGATAAGAGTAGACTTTCAGTTTTAAATATTATATATTTTAAAAGTACTGTAAGAAAAATATCCTTAAAATTATTCATTAAAAATTGACAAATATTCGTAATAATTAATGATAACAAAATTAATATAAATCATCTTTCTTTTCAGTGCCTACTTAATGTATATTAAAACTTGTCATAAATAAATCATTAGTCACTCAAACAGCTAATGACTTCGATCGATAAATCCAAAAAAAAAAACACAACTTTAATTTAATTTAAAAACTCGCATCTCCAAAAATAATATTTCATTATATGACAAACACCCTATTTACAAAAAAAACCTTGCATTATCTGGCTTCGTTTTAGCTGAAAAACGTCTTAGCAGCCACCTCTAAATGCACTTCCAAAACTGCCAGCTATTTCGAAAGCGTCGCCACCAGCATCTTAAAAAGCCTCGTTACACATCTCAAGCCAAACGACGGCCACTCAAGCCACCTCTACAATAACTGCTGCACTTAATAGTCCATTAAAGAAAAATTCAATCTCACTTTCGCGCATACCCGAGCGCCGGCGAGCAGAGAAAAAAACAGTTCAGCGTGTCAGGAAAACCTGTTTCAACGGCGAAACTTATCTTTTACGAGCACGCCAGCTCCCAGAGCCAGAGAAAGAAAGCGAGCGTTTAATATTTTTGCAAACAAACGACCGGAAGAAAACTGCCCTGTCGGAGATCGGCGCTTAATCAGCAACTCCCTCGCGCTAAAAAGTCACGGACTCCGCTTCTATGTACGTGAGCTCTCGCGTATACGTGTGCCTATACAATATACATGAGAAGAGAGGTAGCGGCAAAAAACTGCTACATTAACTCCAGGAGGCCGCTGGCCATTTTTCACCCTTCTTCGCCTCCTCCCACGGCTAGCCGCTGCCATTGATTTATATCCCGCGGGAGAGCGATGGACGGTTCGGGAGTTTCAAATGCAGAAAGACAGGCCACCGCGCGCGCTCTGTCTGCCGCGGAGGATGGGGCCGAAAAAAACTGAGAGCTGAGAGAGTAGAGCAACGGGATAGACTCGACGTGCCAATACTACCGGCTGGATGTGTTCGCGGGTTTGTGGGTGGTGGGAGGGTTTTTTTTTTGGGCTGGGTTGGTTG
>JAPYZA010007154.1:0-10398 GCA_030522685.1 Eupelmus azureus
ATATATATATATATCTTGTGCAATAATTAGAGCGTTCATAAAATGTATTTTCAAATTCATATTTTTTAATTGAATCAATAATGTAAAAAGTTAATTTAAAACGTAGAATTTTTACAATTCTTTTTATTAAATTAACATTAATTTAAATCTTACAAAAATTAGAATATCAAAAGATTTAGAAATTTTTAAGGTTGTTACGATCACATCATCGTCAATGTTTTCAAAGTCCAAATACAATTGATCGTAATTCAGTAATCTTCCTCATTAAATCAAACGTCAAAACGGCCACCTTTGACAATTAATTTATACGCCGTTATTTTTCAATTCAACAATCTCTCGCTCGCCCAAGACGAGCGGTAACTTCCTCATGTAAATCGTAATCTCCTCGCGATTTCTCGTCGAACTTTCTCCGCAATCATCGAGCTTCGGCTGCTCCCACAAACGTCCAGCTCCGCGACTTTTGCCACTCGCGGCAAAGCGCAGAGCAACAATCGTCATCCCCATTAAGCAGCCCGAATCCAGCGATAGGTTCACGGTCAATAATAAAGACGTTCACCTCGCGGCGCAAGTACCTGTAACGCGAAAGTGAGCGCGTTCTCCAGCGGAGCGTAGCGCGAGAGCGCGCACAGAAAGAGACTCCGGGAGAGCTGGTGTGTACCTGGTACCTTCCTGCCTAGGTGTATACCTCTCGCACGTACACAGCCGTACACGTATACGCCTCTCTTTCTTTCCCCATATCGTCGGCCTGGCGCAACAGCCTCGGCAGCGCGCCATGGCTCGAAAGATGGCGCCCACGGCAAAAGGAGTAGGCCGACCGAGAAAGGCAGTTGCGATCGGTCCGCCGCTGCCGTCGCTCGCGCCTCAGCCGAGGCTCTGACTTTTCGAGAGCGCGAGCTGTCAAGTTGCACTCGAATCGAGGAGAGTAACGTCAATTTTCATCGTCCATTTGATCAAGTACTTGCCGATCTTCGGCGAAAGAGATAGAGAAAATCGGCAGTGCGCGATTGTGGCTGTGCGGAATAGAGTGTGTTCATGTGTGTGTGCGCGCGTCAACGAGTGGGGAAAAAAGCCGAGGAGAAAACCATGCCGCTGGCCGCCGCGGAAGAGTTGCTACGAGGCGAGTCGAAAAATCGGAGCACTCGGTGAGCTCGATGCGGCTCACCGCGAACGCGACCACTCGCCACCTGCTCTCCCCGCGGACTTTGACCTCCTCCTCGCATTTGTGCGCTCTAGCGAATCGTTTTATGAAATTCAAGTCTGATCGGTAGTAGCGATCGGACTACAGCAGAGCAGAGTGGGCTGAAATTTGCCGATTTTCGGTGAATTAGGTGACGATCGATCGCCGAACCAACGATTCCAGCGCGACTGCTAATATATATTCATAATACATCGGCGTCGAAGAGGCCGTGCTGAACATTCGGACAAGCCAGTGCCGAGAGAAAGCGAGCCAGTACCGATCTTTCCTCAGCGGTGTCTACCACCGCCAGGAAAAGATCGGCCGAAAAGAGAGCCGATCGCCGCGTCGGCCGACGATAATACAGGCCGGGGAGAAAAATCGTCTCGCGGAGGGTGCAGGAGGCGGCGGCGTGGAAGACAGATGCGAGGGCCGGACACCGCCGTAAGATCGGCAAAGTGTGCCGAGTACCCGATCGCCGCGGCAGTCGTCGAATTTGTTGATGTCGCGACGCTCGGCGATGACTCTCCCGGCGATCGTCGCTCTTGCGGCGGCGACTTTCCTTCTGAGAGCCGCAGGTAAGTTTCTCTCTGTCCTCCCCCCCCCCCCTTCTCTGTTTCTCACTGTGAGGCGAGTGTATACGGCTCTCCTTTCGTGAGCGCCGCGGGCGCAGTTGCGGCTGGTTCTTTCGCCGAGCGATTCTAATTACACTTGCACGGAGAGCTGAGCTGAGACGGGCAATTGCCGTGCTTCTTCGGAAGGGTTTTGCGTTGGAATTTTTTTCGGTTATAGCGAGGAGGAAGATTGAGGTGGTTAGAGATTTTTGGGCAGAGAAATCGCGACTTTCAGTTTCGTGAACGGAAATTTTTTTTGTTTTTTGGTGGATCGTTCGATTTGGCGTAGATATTCGTATTTACGGAATTCGTAATTACAGAAAATTAATTTAATTATCTTTGTGTATGAAAATTAAGAAAAAATTCTTTATTAAATTAAGTGCAGCCTATGCGGACACCTATAAATTTAGTTATTCATGCAAATTTAGTTTGTAAAGCAAATAATGCTGTCAACTTTGTTAGTTTTATTATTTTTATTTTATTTGTGATTTGCAAAAAATTTGTACTTTTTGCACTACTGGTTTACATTAGGAAAAAAATAACTAATTTTAAGATTATTAGTCATAAACTGTATACCGTTACTTTTTATCACTAGGTAGTTTAATAAGAACTAAAAACAAGGAACACGTGTTTGAATAGTAAAAATTTGCACAATTGAACGAAAAGTTATTACTTTCAAATGTTGATATAAAATAAGATAATTATAATGTCAAGCTGGCTCTGTCTTCATTTTTATTGCTTTTATAACAAGATCACACCTTTTTCGCGAATAACTACGTATAGTCAAATTCCAAGTTTCCCTAGCTCTCACATAAAGATACTAAGGCTAGATGATATTAATCATAAAGATTTTATTTAAATTAGAAAAAATTTCATCAAAATAATAACTATTTCGAAGCTGAGATCAAAATTAAATCCTAAGATTAAAAATGACAAATTTATAAAACTAATCTCAATAATTTATTTTATCATTGTTTATCCATCTTATTTTAATGGTCTTAATTTGTTATTTAGTTTTCTAGATACTAAATTGTGCCAAGATTCAGAAACAATTTATTACAGTTAAAGCAACTTTTTTGACTGATCGAACAGCTTTAAAACCAAATGTTTATCCCCAAATTAAAATTATAAAAAGTTCATGATTTATGAATTTCACATTTGTGAATATATTGCTTTATAATTAACCTGATTTTTTCGAATATTTAAAGAATTATTATTAATTTTGCGGATTAGGAAATTCTGTTGATAAAATCTATAAAATATTTTTATTACTGCTAATTATACAGATAACGATCAAAGAGGTAACATACTTTTACCTGTTCGGATATTTATAATATTAAATGCTTGAAGTTTATATGAATCATAAAAGATACATCACAAACTATTACTATATATGATTGATTCTTTCATTAATAATTTATACAATTGCGTTACAATTATATTTTTTATGATAGATAATAGAAGATAAAGTAACGTTCATAATTTATTAATCGAATTCTGAGATTTTAATTACCGTCGATTAAAAAAAAATCATTTAAAAATTATTGGCGATATAAAAAAGCAGTACTTCTAAACAATATCGTGCTAAAATATATGATCATGAAATTCTTTTCTTACATATGACTTTTTGCATGGCTATGTACGAGGAATGTGTACCGTATTAATACAATACCTGCATTATGACATGACTATAGGATACCGCCCACTGTCACAATATAGTTAAGATAAAACTTAAATGCCTTTATAACTGTGAATTTGGCTAGGTTGGATTTTTTCAAGTAGATAATTCGAGTTCACAGAATTTTTCAACATAAGGCAAATATTATAAGTGTTATTTAGATATCGTTTTTAAATGTTACCATTACAACGAAAGAATTAGTTAACAATTAGAGTAACTGGGCTTAATTCTTTGATACATAACATTATTTTATGATAATTCTCTTTTTAAACCGGGAACGCCAGTATAAAACTTGTGAGATATAAAACAATGCAATAGTTTAAGCTTTTACGGAATTCGGTCATTAGAATTCTTCCGTTTCAATGCCCAAGTATTTCATGCGGGAAAATACTTTTGCTATTGAGTAAAGGTAAAAGACTAAAGAAAGTTTTATAACATACGTAAGTTTTTGTTATCCATAACAAAGTCTAAGGAAAGGAATGTTTTTACGCCAAGATAGAAAATGTGGCATGAAAAAGATAGAAAAAATGCGGAAAAGGAGAAGGAAAAACTAGTGATTCTTTCGAGCAAATAATAATTTTAGGTTGCATTTTGCATAATTTTATATTTACGTTTGCACCAATGCATATGTAAGATTAACGGGCAATTACATAAGTATCTTATATGTGATTAATTAAAATTATTTATTATTCAAGTTAAAGAAAAAACGATACTAAGCGACTTTTAATTTTATTTGCAATAATCTTTGCTCTTGTACTTTCTTCCTACTTTGATGTATGAATTTTTGAAAAGCGCTTTCTATTAAATTTTTTTATTACTTATAGTCATATCTATATTTTTAACATATAATCTTTACACCAGAGAATAATTATAATTTAAAAATATTTGCGAAAACACATTGACAGTCGTACTATTCTTTTAAAAGTATTAATTATAGAAATTTCTTTTACAATGTAACATCAGTTACTAGAAACATGTACACTGATTTTTGACTCCTGTATAGGAAAACCCGCAAGCATTTACCTTTACGCTACACCCTAGAAAATAAACCAAAACAATCATCACAAACGATAAGCAAATCAGCTCTATAAAACTAGCTTACATTACTCCAGCTATCTTAATCCCTGAATTATGACCGGCATCTTGCAACTATACAAAAATCCTTCCCATCGCCAACTACATCGATTCACACTTTTTACAAATAAAACCAGCCATCTTTCTTTTCCCCCTCGCATTCGCATCGCCTCTAGAGACGCACCAGCAACAGGATTAGCAAGCTCAGAGCGCCCAGAAATTTGCCAATTCCTCGAGCGTCCAGCTTTCCGCCGAGCGTCAAGATACACGCACAGAAATTAAGTAAATTTTTCAGCCGGAAAACTAACTGTTCGCGCAGCTTGCGAAAGAAGTACGCCCATTCCCAGAATCGGCCGCAGCTATCCCCCGCGTCTCCACCAAATTTCGCGCAACTCACTGCATTTCCTTCATTTTTCAACGCGTCTCAAAAGGTATAAAGACGGCTTAATTAAAGCTCCCCGCGCGGAAGCACTATGCATTACACGCGCGACTTCCTCCTCTCGTTCGCCGTAAGCGTTCCGCGTTAATTACACTAGTTGCGCGCTCCTAAGGTCACGCAGCTATTCTTCCCGGCTGTACAACGCACCGGTTCGCCGCATACACAGAGACGCACACGGCCCTATCTACTTATATTGTTTCTCGCGAAACGCGTAAAATCGCGCAGGCGGCGAGCGCGTCTACACACTCGCACAGAGAGAGCCGCGGCTCTAAAAGCGCCGGAAAATCGGGTCACCAGACAGCGCGCAAGAAAAGTCGTGCAAAGAGAGAGACGGAGCTCTCTGCAACCTTCACCGCGAGATAGCCGCGCGTTTCTCTCAAGAGCCGCGGGGAGTGTGTGTGTGTGTATATACATGTATCTCTCGCAGAGGTGGCTAGACAGCGGCGAAAAAAGAAGTAGCCGAAATGAGGGTGTCGTCTAACGGAAAAATGCCGCGCACCTGATATATACCCGACTTGCCCCCCCTTGAATTATGTATGGTGTGTGCGTGTGTCTGGAATCGGATGAGGCTTTTTCCGCGGCTCTCCTTAAGGGGGGGCTGTTTATATGGGTTTTAGAGTCGCGGATAAAAGGGGGGCAATTATGGGGCTCGCGACGGAGTTACGGTACTCTTTTGCTTTGATTGTTTGCGCTTTGACGGCGAGCTTCCGCGATCGGCTTGGCCTGCGCGCGCCCGAAACCGCACTAATTATTGTAAGTTGGCTGATTGAGATATTACGTTCTTTTTTTGTAGAGGAGAGCGTTTTTAAGAGTGGGTTGCTTTGATGGGATTGGAGTGTTGCGGAGAGAAAACGGCGGTTTGGACAATTTTTTTTTGTGATTGCGGGTATTGAGGTGTCCTCGTTGGAATTTAATCTAGCGTCTGTTGGGATTGTTTGTTTGGAATTATTTGCATGTGTATTTATAGAGACACGTTTCGAGCGATTAAATTATGAGATTGCTGTGTTTTTTTTTGTTCAAACTGAAAAAGTAATTCTCTGGATAGGAATTTAAATTGGTTTTCAGCGACTTGCATTAGCGGACGATTTATTGTCACAAAATATTTTAATTTTATCCAACAGAAAAGAAACAAAATAAGATAATAGTTAAATTCGGATACAGATAATCAAATCTCAAATATTAGAGCACGTATTCCTTTTTAGTAACTTTTAAAAAAATTGTCAAGGATGGATAATAAATTAATAATGAAATAATGATATATAATAAAAAAATATTTAATATTTGGTATGAT
Organism: Eupelmus azureus; assembly: GCA_030522685.1. Taxonomy (NCBI): domain Eukaryota; kingdom Metazoa; phylum Arthropoda; class Insecta; order Hymenoptera; family Eupelmidae; genus Eupelmus; species Eupelmus azureus. The sequence continues at coordinate 6,271 of JAPYZA010007154.1, forward strand.
GCTGGCACTATGTACATGGCGTAATTATCCTTGTCTTCATTAATGCAATTATAACGCAACGGCGACACAAGGATCCATGATGCAATGCTTTTCCTGTCTATGACAATATTGTTTCCCATAAAACAATACGAAGAATTTAAAGATGTTATTCCGGTTCGTTATATACCTTGGATACAGGTTTAGTATTACTAAACTAGTGCTATTCAAGTTAAAGAAAACTTTGGAATGTTTCTACCATAATTTTAATTTAATTACAGATATTATATTCTTTATACTTGGATTTCAAGAAAATGATATTATGATCATTTGATGTTTTGAAAGTAAATTTTATGGACTTTATGAAAGATTTTTGTCCTTTCAAATAACTATTAAAATATTTGTAATAACTTTGATAATAAATTATTAATGCTCTTGATATTATTATATCTTATTAATGCTATTTCACATACAGCGGTTATTATTAACAAATATGTTGAATCAATATTTGAAACGATTCATGTTAGTGAATTCCTGTAGATAATACTATTTTTGTTTTAAACCTGCATATTTCTCTGGTCCGTCAAATGTATATTATTGAAAAAATATTTATTTAACGATTATGAGGTATTAATGCAAATTATTTATGAGAAAAAAAATATATGAAATAGATATTGCAAAAGTGTTACAAAAAGAGCTACACTACTGCTACCCGAACTATATTGAAAAACTTTGAATTACGATTTTATAGTTTTATTTACATTAAAATTGCAAAACTGTATCATTTGAAATATTATTTTGTTATGTAAGTATCTATATCCATGCAACTCAAGACACATATCGAAAAAAAATATAAGTTGTAAAATAAAATGGTTTATCAATTTTAAATAATTGAAAGAATTCCATATCGTAAAGAATTGAGAATTAAACGTTTTTTACAAACGATTTAACGACAGACAGTAAAATTTGTTTATATAATTGGAACGATCGTATAAATTTAATTTTAATATTTATGTACGCAGATAAATCAGATTCGATATTTATAGTAACGAACATAAATAAGTTAATAGCATTAATAATACTTATAAAACATAAATGACAGTATATAATAATGATTTTTCGAAAGCTATAATTTTACTTAAAAAATATAAATAGCAAATTATGTTCATATAAATATCTATAATATCAAATATGTAATATAGTATAAAATCTAATAATTTAAATTACTTAACAATCAAGATTATAAAGCTTTGAGAATAAGTCAAATTCTTGGACAATAAAAAAAAATTAGTGAAATCATTTCTCAATAGTTTTTACCCAAATAAACATCATTTCAATATCATCATAAAAAAATATTTACACATGTTAGAACTAAATGGTGGTAAATATATTATTAAGATGTATTTTGTTACAAAAGTACAATTTACAATTTAAATGTTTCTTATAAGAAACTAAATGCTTTTGAAATTAAACTTAAAATTAAAACATTTGAGGTCATTAGGTTAACTTGCTAAATCAACGCGCATATATATTCGACGCTTAGATATTATTTCTTTATGTAAAATCGTAGAAATAAATTTTTACGATTGTTTGAGTGCTTTGAAATAAAAAATATAAAACTTCATTTATAGCCAAAAATACAAATTCATTTTAATTAGTCTTCAGAAACTAGTTTTAAAGTGTAGATATTTAAAGTTTCAACTGTTAAAACATTCGTTTCAAACCAAGTTTTTATAATGTTATGAAATCAAAAACATTAGTAAAATATTATAATTCGTAGTGTTGAATATTTCTATTAAGTATCTTACAAAAGAGTCATCAAAAATTTCTAAATGTCAATTCGTAAAATCAATTATATATAGATGCTATTCTGCGTAATTCACTCGAAAAGTTAGGTTCAGTCGATCGAAATATACAGTACTTTTTTTTACATCTGATCCTTGTCAGAAGCTACGGAGAAAACAAAATTCATGATATATTTGCACATTATGTTTAGACTTTTAAATCATTTTTTGATGGTACAAAATAAGGTAATTTATTCTAAAAATGAAAATAAGTAAAAGAAATTGTTTCGAAACTCATAAACTGTCATCTTAATCATAAATTATGTTTAAAAAGTAGGTCAAAATCATATATCAACATTGAATGTTTAGTGATGCGAGCCTTTACATAATGAGCAGTTTCTTTTTGCGAGAATTTTATGAATTACCTGGAAGTGCTGTAGGTGAAAACAGAATCAACTTCATTAGCAAGCTTTCGAGAACTGCATCGACTGAAGATGTATGAGAGTAGTTTATTATGGAATAAAAGAAATTTATAATAAAAAATATGAGTCTTAAACATTTTCATCCATGATTGGTACATTTTTAATTTTCTATCTTTTTTTTTTTAATGATTATTTCGTCTTAAAAATATTAAAGTAAAATATTTTCGACTGTCGATCATTGACTTTAAACGCGAAATAAGCTTTCTACGTATGTATGTCAAACTTCAAAAGCAGCGTCGTGAAAATACTTATATAAACTTTTAGACTGTACTATTACATTTTATATTTTCAATTTCGTATTTTGATTGAAATTTAAAAATTTTTAAATTATACTTATCTTGGAATTTAAAATTATACATACACAAAATCATAAAATATATTAAAAATCAGTTTGTACCAAACCAAAATTGATTACACACTGTAGTAAACCGAGAAATACACGTGTTAAAGTCATCTGAACTCCCGTACCACTACCGACTCCACATTGAAAAAAAAACGAAATCCAACTCCCACACCCAAACTTAAAATTCAATCTTTCTCAAATCAACCGAAAAAATAAGAAAAAAACGCCACAACAAACTCTAGAAAGCGTCGCCACATCCTAAGAGCCACTAGGCTACAGTCGCTTTCCAAAAAAACCGCGATATAGCTCCGTCTCACTCGCGCGCCGTAAAAAGCCTTTTACTTCCCAGCGAGTCTCGCCTCCCCGGAGAAAGACGCCAAGTCGCGGCACGTAAAAAAATCTTTTTCCATTCATCGAATACCTGTCTATACACGCATCCCGCAGCGGTCTCCGAATTACCATCGTCCACATAAACCTTTTACGCGCGGGCTGACCGCTTGACTCGCTCTCCTCTCGCATAAAGCCGAGAAGAGAGAGGAAAAAAAGTGGCGAGATAAAAAGGTAAGGCGGAGTCGCGGATGGCGCAATACAAGGGTCCACGCGCGCATGAAAGTGAAGTATCCCGTTGTCGTCGCCGGGAATATTTAAGAGGCCCATACGTGTGTGTATATGTATATATGTAGACGCTGTACATAACTGCCTGGCGGTGCTGCTGTGGCCTGCAGACAAAGTGAAAGTTCTGCTCGCGCGCGCGCGCGAGTCAGACGCGGAGAAAAAAAAGCAGAAGGAGAGATAACCATAACTCTCTTTCTCCCTCCGTCTCTCTCTCTTTCTTCCACTGCGGATTTTCTCTTTTTCCAATCAATCCCCCCCTCTCTCCTCCCCCAAGTTTCTCCACCTCTCGCCCTCAGCCGATCGGATCTTCACATATATACACAAGCTCTTCTTTTTCGTCAGACTGGTCTCACTCGCACTTTCTTGGTCCTGTTCCCGGAAAGCCGTACACGAGGTGGGCGTCTCGGCTCCCAATGACGTCACGGCCTTGACGACTCGCATAACCGAAGAAACAATATATACATGTATATACGTATACAGATAATCGTGCAAGCATCGTATATATTTGTATTATTAATGCGCTGCTCCCACAGGTGAACCTGCTATAGGGCGCGTTCTCCGTCTCTCTCTTCCCAGCGAGAACACTTTCTTAAGGATATACGTGAGCGTCGCTGTATATACGCAACTGCCGGATATCTATATGCATTGCGCGGTTGCGGCTGTATATAGTGCAAAAAGGGGGCTTTTTTCTCTAAGAAGCGGCCGAAGAGAGTCCGGGTTTTCCCCCGTGCTAAAGTTTAAGGCGCGTGGGGGCTTGCCGCGCAGCCGGATACGAATGCTTTGGCCGGTGAGAAATTTGGTGGGTACTGTAAAAATGACTTTCGGAGAACCGATTGACAGAGGAGGTAGAGAGGTTTATATAAGAGGGGGACTGCACTTGTATTGGAGTTTCATATTTTTAATTATTTATGGTAGACATTAGTTTTAG
>JAPYZA010007155.1:0-12850 GCA_030522685.1 Eupelmus azureus
TTTTTTGGTGGGTTTGGGAAAAGGGTTTTGTTGGGTTTTGGAGGAGAGAGATGGGTGTTTGGGTGGTAGGGAGATCAGGGCGGTATGGTTTATTTGTGGCAGATGGTAGTTCATTTATTAAAGTAGATATAGGAGTTTTTGGTAAGTGCGTGGAGCTGGTCTTTTTGAATAGTTTTTGGAAATAGTATTTTATAATAGGCTTTTGATTAATAGAATTAATAATTAATTACTATGTTGTTTTGGACTTTTTATAAATTTCTGCTTTTACTTTTATTTTTCATCATTTGTGTACGTCATTGGTATTAAGTTTTAATAGAAATAACTATAAGAATATCATTCTAAGAAAAGGAAAACTTTTTCATGCGTCAATTTTTCCTCATAAAATTTTAGTTTTTACTTCTGAAATATTTAAAAAAAGATTTTACTGCGGTGTAAAAATATACTAAAAATATAATTATTTTCGAATAAAAACTGTTGAATTTAAATAATTCTCTCATTTCATTCAATCCTCATTTGTAAGAAAATTTTTCTTTTTCTGCTTACAATGCTAATCACGATCGGAATTCGTAAAAGTCGAGTAATGCAGATTCCGAAGATATCATTTCTATATAATCCAATTACTTTGTTATCTGAATTTTTTTATTATTTTTATTTTAATTTAATTTATTCTTTGACGTATTTTGTTTTGATAATAACGGTTATCAGATAAAGGTAAGTTTTTACATAAATTCTTGAATCTAACGATACAAATTGTTTTTATTTTGAAGAATGAATACAAAATTATTGCATGATGGGAAATCGAAATTTGAGCACGTTTTCTTAGCAAAAGTTGAAATAAGTCCCAAAATTTGGAATAAATGATTGATTTATTTAAAATAGAAGTTTGAAGAACTAAAAATCGATCGATTTAATTAATATTATGGTGGCTAAAGTTTTAAATATTTAATATAAATATTAATAAAAATAATTTATTCTTCGTAATATTTTAATATTGCTAGCTTAAAGCAAGGAAGTTTTTAGAAGCTCGTAAACTGTAATTGATTGTATGACTATGTAATTTTCTGTATTGCGCAGTTTATACACTGTTTGTAGAAATTGTCTATGCATTCGATCACACTTCGACTTTTTAAGTAGAAAATTTACTTGTGATAACGTTTGGAGTACATCCTTTTTTTATATCATAAATTTTCTTATAATTGTTTACATTCCAAGAAATTGGCATATCGATTTTAATTTTGATAATCATAATAAAAATTGAAGTTTTATTTTAAAATTAATTAATTAAACTAATTTACTAAACAATTATTATTAATTAATGTAAATATTTAACAGTATTAAAAACAATAAAGCATCAGACAATCGATTATCTTCACTTGTTGTTTTAGAAATACAATTAGGTTTATCACAACAGAATTGATGCGCATAAAAAAATCTATTTGTGTCCTCTTATTTATGCAAAATTCAATGCATCTCATTGTATCAAAGAGTATTAAGTAAGCGAAGAGTTGACGTAATAAATTGAACTTTGTACAGTTATGATTCCGTAGCTTCCCAAGATAATTACTTCAGTCAATTTTCATTCAAAATGGAATTGACACACTTTTTGGGGGATTGAGAAACCTAACTTTCATATAAAATTCTTATAGAGTTACCTATATGTATCTATCTTTCGCGTAAAATTCTTAAAGTTACCTGAAAGTTATAATTAATTAGTTATTAATAGAATTAACACACCGGCGCTAAGTAGAGATATTGTTCATTTCTGGACAATCACGTGCCAATCATTTTGAATAAGTTCGTTATAATTTAAATAAATATTTTTTCATTTTTTAGTTTTTGTTCTCTTATTTTGGCTGCACTTTTCAATATAAAAACGTTAATTTTACGAAAACACGAAAAATAGATTTATCTAGTTCTATCGGGAACCCACAGATGTAATTCGAATGGCAGAAGTTAACCATGAAACGTTTGAAATAGAATATACTTTAATAAATACTCTTTAATATATCTCTAATAAATACTTTAATAAAACTCGTACTTTTTACTGCAGTTTACAGCAAGAGAGAATACTTTAAAGATATGATCGTAATAATTATATTCGCATTTAATGTCGCGACAAATTAGCTAAGCATTTCAACTCGTTTACTCCGATTTCAGTTAAACGTCAATTTCTCGAAAACACAAAAATGGAATCAAGCAATTATTTCGGAAGCCTCAGAATTACTACTTATAATAACTAAGGAATTTGTTAGTGATATGCAAAAGTAGTAGCGCAAAGTAAAGCCTAATCTAAATTCCAAATGAGAAGTAAAGTGCTACTGATTAGAAATCCGATTAAGCATTCCTGTAACAGGCAGCTCAGATTTCAACGAGTTCAACTTTCAATGGATATCGCAAAAACGTCGGAATGTTATAGTATTATTTTTTACCACCTTGAAATATAATAATAGCCCATTTAAAAATTAACAATCCCGGATAAACTGTAACAAAACCCAAAATTACATTATTAATTAATAAAAACGAAAAATCAACAGCCAAAATTTCTAATAAAAAAATCTTCAATATCCAAGCCGCATATCAGAGCTTGTTTACAGATTCCCAATTCCCGGAACACTCACTCGATTATCGCGCATCTGCGCTTTCATTCATATACGTCTCCGCCACTCTCTCTCTCTCTCTCAGCTCTTACCTTCGCCGTACACAACCCAGCACCGAGGCTACTGCGACCGCGGCCTACGAGGTCATAATCACGTATACAGACGAAAAACTCGGCATGCAAATGCCATATATATCCCACTCCACATTAAAAGCGTCTAGCCGGCCGCGCGCGCGCGCTCAAAGCCGTAATCGTTCAAGAGCAAGGCTGTCCGTATGGCTCGTCGGTGCGAATTTCATCGCAGAAAAAAGATGAGTCAGCCGCGCGGCCCAGCGAGTCTGCTCTAAAACCGGCGGCAGTGTCAACAAACGCCGGAAAACAAGCTTACCGAGAGGCCGCGCAAGGTCTAACCAGAAGGTCGGCTCTCTTTTTTTTTTTGTCGAGATAATAAAAATGAAGAAGAGCGCGCCGCGATCACGTGAAGAGATGGATAGGCGGTGTGTGCGTTTCGCTCCGATTTTCAGCTGCGTTGAGATAAAGCAGGCAAGGCTGTGATAATACCAGCGTGACGCTGGGATGGATCGGATTGCGTGGGAGTTGACCCGCGGATTGTGGAGGCTCGTGGGATAGCGGATTTTTTTCGGTTTTTTTGTTTGGTGAGGTTGGGGATCGGTTGGGGTGGGTGTAGGTCAGTTCGTTTGGGTGATTGAGAAGACAGTTGGGTAGGTGTTGTTGTTAATGGTTGTAGGGTTGGGTTAGAAAAGATTAGGTTGGTGGGAGAGAAAAAAAACGTATCGTTTATTCGAGGTAAACGTTTATTTAGGTTTATAAATTTCCACGTTGTGATTAATGAATTTCCAGCTTTATCAATCAATTTGCGAGAAGTTAAAAAATTAATACGTGCTAGCTGTTAATTTAGCGATAAAAAGTTAAATGATGAAAAATATCAATAATTCAGATTGATGTTCTTTACTTCGCTGTGCTAATTACCTCTCCGAGTAACAAGTCGTATTTATGATTCTGTGGAAAATTTCGATCGATGTTATTCTATGATATCGCGCGACTCGGTTTATCGAAGTGACACTATACTTATACGGTCTTATGATCCCGCAACTTTTTCAATCTGCTGCGAAACTTGAAGATATGATTAAGCCTCTGCTATCGCGAATTCACACGCAGAGTACAAATGAGATGATATTTTCTTATTATTAGGTGTGGTATAGATCATAAGAGACGATAATTTTCTTAACTATATAATTTTTTTAGTATAAGAGTTTTAAGTTCTTTGATATTATTAGTTAATTAAATTGTTTTTGATGAATAATATCAATGTTTTACGATACGTTAAATTAAAATTAATATTGAGAAATAAATTAAATCTTAATGCAGCCAGGTAATAGTAAAGGTAATAAAATAAAACAATAATCTTTAAAAAAATATTTGTCTACTGTAATTTCTTTCAATATTCAAGTGTTATGATGTAAAATGAAAAAATCTATTTATTACTCCTTTACTCCGGTGGGCTATCTCCACTCGGTACATTTATTTATTTGATAATATTGCCTCATACTGTTTACAGTTTTATACATATATACTGTAGAATCTGATGAATATTCTAAATAGTAAGATTGAAAATTATTTGTAAAAACATTAAACCCTGGTAGAAAGTTAACGAGAAATTAACTAGAACATATCGGAATTAGCTTATTTTGACGTGATTTAACTAATTTCTGGTTATCCTTCTACCGGGGAAATTACCAATTTTTATTATATTATTATATTATTGCAAATACAATTATAATTTTGTGGAATTATAATCGCGAATAAATAATAAAAATTTATGGATTTATTGAAAAGGAAATTACTTTCTAAATCGGACTACAAAAAGTTTTTTTTAATCACAAAAAAAAAAAAAAAAGTATCAAAATTTCAGTACAATCATACTATACTGTACGAAACAAAATCATATCATTATGTTAATAAATTAAAACGGTAAAAATAATTGTTTGTTAACAAAGAAACACAAACAAGTCAAAGAACAAAATTCGTATATTTTTTCTTGCAAATAATAGAAATCTAATGCTATTGTAAAATTCTAAAGTTATATATTAAAAATAATTTTCCTAAAATGTATTTACCTCAGAGGGCAACAGACTTTTCTACTGATTATACAGAAAATGTTTAAAAAAAAAATTTCTCAGATACTTGCGTAGACTATTCTTAAACAATTCAGAATTTCGAATAATTTTGTTAATTTACTTTATTGTTTTCTGCTGTTTTTCATTATTTCTGACAATCGCACTTCCTCAAAACTATCTTTAAAATGTAGGTCATAAAAATATTAAGAACGTCTCATTTTTTTAAGCTTTACAAATTATTGATTTTTCCTTCTACAAACACTATATTAAATCCCTTTTTAAATTTTCGCATCCTCCAAACCTTTTAAATCCCATTGGTCGAGGATCGCATCTCGCGCAGTAGTATTCTGCGCATCGGCAATCAAAACTATAGTAGATTTTCGGTAAGCAGCATATGTATGCATATCCTATACTTTTATAGCGGCTTGACCGCGAAGGCCGCTTGCATATGTCCAAGACGTTACAACAAATTTTGAGAAAATAATCAAATTAAGACAAATGTTAACAAGTGATACGATCTAAAGGAGATCTGGAGGTCGTTTAACACCTTCGGTATTAATAAGAAAGTGTAGTGATATAACTGTTTATGTACCGTGATACTGTGTAAACGTTAAGCGTACGAAATCGACGCTAACAAGTTTTCATTTAGAAAGACGGTTGTTTGGTTTTAATTCAAAGATGTACGCCGAAGAAGGTAAGTGGATGCTTATTTAAGGTTACAAGTGTTTTAGCCTTCGTACAAAATATACCAAAATAGTGTTTTTAAGATTCTAACCTCAAAATCAGGATTTTGATTTTTCGATTTCCACGTAAAAAATACAATTTAGTATTTGTGTGTAAAGCGGTTATTTACCTTTTAAGACCTTTCTCAATCGTAAGAAGCTTTCCTCACTTGTGTAGAAATGTACTATTTTTTGCTATCATGAAACCTAACCTAAAATATTTTAGATTCTAGCTCCAAAATTTATTTTAAAGCTTTAACTTTGAATTTAGTGTTTAAAGTAAAATTTAACTTGATTTCTCCATTTATTTTAACTAATATAAAACTGTTTTTTTGTAACAAATTAAAGCTTACTACTCATATACTGTACACATTTTTTGTCAGATACAGAATGAATTTTGAAAACAATCACTCATTTGAAATTTTATTTAAAGCTGCAAATGCTTTATGCTCTTACATTATTTTTCAGATCAATATGAAGATGAGGATGCGGAGGAAATCTCTTCTAAATTATGGCAGGAAGCCTGTTGGATTGTCATTAACGCATACTTTGACGAGAAGGGTCTTGTACGACAACAGCTTGACAGTTTTGATGAATTTATTGAAATGTCAGTACAGAGGATTGTGGAAGACTCGCCACAAATAGATTTGCAAGCTGAAGCTCAACATAAAACTGGTGAAATTGAAAATCCAGTTAGGCATTTGGTTAAGTTCGAACAAATTTACTTATCCAAACCTACTCACTGGGAAAAAGATGGTGCACCATCACCTATGATGCCTAACGAAGCCAGGCTTAGAAATTTAACCTATTCTGCACCACTTTATGTAGATATTACTAAGACAATCATAAAGGATGGGGAAGAACAAGTAGGTGAGTATTAAACAAATTTAAGGTATTGCAATCCAGTATGTAATTTATTTCTCACTGATTTTTTCACTAAATTTTAGAAACACAACATCAAAAGACATTTATTGGAAAAATTCCAATTATGTTAAGATCGAAGTACTGTTTACTTGCTGGGTTATCAGATCGTGATTTAACAGAGTTGAATGAATGTCCACTTGATCCTGGTGGTTATTTCATTATTAACGGATCAGAAAAGGTAAGAAGATCAAACAAACTTTTTAGAAACTATATTTTTGTATTTACAATAAAATAATAAAATATTTATTAACAGGTTTTGATTGCTCAAGAAAAAATGGCAACCAATACAGTATATGTATTCAGTATGAAAGATGGCAAATATGCATACAAATGTGAAATCAGATCATGTTTGGAACACAGTTCACGGCCTACATCCACACTATGGATTAACATGATGGCAAAAAGTGGTGCTGTAAGTATTCTTAAGTATACTATGAAATGATAAGACTACTCTAAAAAATCATTTGATTAAATTTTATTAACAATGCTAATCAACAAATTTAAATTTTTTGTAGAATATTAAAAAATCAGCTATTGGTCAACGTATCATTGCTGTACTACCTTACATCAGACAAGAAATCCCTATTATGATAGTATTCCGAGCTCTTGGTTTTGTAGCAGATCGTGATATTTTAGAGCATATTATTTATGATTTCGATGATCCAGAAATGATGGAAATGGTAAAACCATCTTTAGACGAAGCTTTTGTCATTCAGGAACAAAATGTTGCTTTGAACTTTATTGGTACTAGAGGTGCAAGGCCTGGTGTAACAAAGGATAAACGTATTAAGTACGCCAAAGAAATTTTACAAAAAGAAATGTTACCGCACGTGGGTATTAGTGATTTCTGCGAAACAAAGAAAGCTTATTTTCTTGGTTACATGGTACATAGACTGCTATCTGCTTCTCTTGGTAGAAGAGAATTAGACGATCGTGATCACTACGGAAACAAACGTCTTGATCTGGCAGGACCATTGCTAGCTTTCCTGTTTCGTGGTTTATTTAAGAATTTGATGAAAGAGGTTCGCATGTACGCTCAAAAGTTCATAGACAGAGGAAAAGATTTTAATCTTGAACTCGCAATTAAAACAAAAATTATCACTGATGGTTTGAGATATTCATTGGCTACAGGTAATTGGGGTGATCAAAAGAAGGCTCACCAGGCCAGAGCTGGAGTATCTCAGGTGTTGAATAGATTGACTTTTGCTTCAACATTATCTCACTTGAGGCGAGTCAACTCGCCTATTGGTCGAGATGGTAAATTAGCCAAACCTCGTCAGTTGCATAATACACTTTGGGGAATGTTGTGCCCTGCTGAAACTCCTGAGGGAGCTGCTGTCGGTCTCGTAAAAAATTTAGCTCTTATGGCTTATATTAGCGTCGGTTCACAACCTTCTCCTATTCTTGAGTTCTTGGAGGAGTGGTCTATGGAAAACTTGGAAGAAATCGCACCCAGTGCAATCGCAGATGCTACAAAAATTTTCGTTAATGGTTGTTGGGTAGGTATACATAGAGATCCCGATCAGCTCATGGCCACTCTTAGGAAATTGAGAAGACAGATGGACATTATTGTATCAGAAGTATCAATGATCAGAGATATTCGAGATCGTGAAATCAGGATTTATACGGATGCTGGTAGAATTAGTAGACCATTATTAATCGTAGAAAACCAACAATTGTTACTGAAAAAGCGTCACATTGACATGCTCAAGGATAGAGATTACAACAATGATGGGTAAGAATAACATTTTAATTTATTAGAATTTGATTTTGTTAATTTGGTAAACTTTGATTAATAATTACTTTTTTTTTTCAAACAGGTGGCAAGAACTTGTTGCTAGTGGAGTAGTCGAATATATTGATACACTTGAAGAAGAGACTGTAATGATTGCAATGTCACCTGACGATTTAAGACAAGAAAAAGAATACGCCTACTGTACAACCTACACTCATTGTGAAATTCATCCTGCCATGATTTTGGGAGTTTGTGCTTCTATTATTCCATTCCCTGATCACAATCAGAGTCCCAGAAACACTTATCAAGTAAGCATAATTCAAAAGTTTTATTTTTTCAAATCATTGTACCGCTTTCATAGCGTGTCAACTAATTTTACAACTTTGAATTTATAGAGTGCTATGGGTAAACAAGCCATGGGTGTCTATATTACAAATTTCCACGTTCGGATGGATACCCTCGCTCACGTATTATATTATCCACACAAGCCGCTCGTAACAACCAGATCTATGGAATATCTGCGTTTCAGAGAATTGCCCGCTGGTATTAACAGCATTGTCGCAATTTTGTGCTACACTGGTTACAACCAGGAAGACAGCGTTATTCTGAACGCTAGCGCCGTAGAGCGAGGATTTTTCAGATCAGTTTTCTATCGTTCCTACAAAGATTCAGAAACTAAGAAATATGGTGACCAGGAGGAACAGTTCGAAAAGCCTTCGCGTCAGACCTGCCAGGGTATGCGAAATGCACTTTACGATAAATTGGATGACGATGGTATCATTGCTCCCGGTATTCGTGTGTCCGGTGATGACGTTGTTATTGGAAAAACTATGACCTTACCCGAAAATGACGATGAGGTATATTAATATTTCAGTTAAAGCATTGTTTTTAAGAATTATTATTTAATATTAATAACAATTGTCATATAAGGTGTAGATTAAAGTTTTCTATTTTTCATTTTTAGTTGGACAGTACTACGAAACGATTCACAAAACGAGATGCTTCAACGTTTTTGCGTAACAGTGAAACCGGTATCGTCGATCAGGTCATGTTAACACTAAACAGCGAGGGTTACAAGTTCTGTAAAATTCGAGTACGCAGTGTACGTATACCTCAGATTGGCGACAAATTTGCCTCGCGACATGGACAGAAGGGTACCTGTGGTATTCAGTATCGTCAAGAGGATATGCCTTTCTCCTGCGAGGGTCTCACACCCGACATTATTATTAATCCTCACGCTATCCCCTCTCGTATGACAATTGGTCACTTGATCGAGTGTATCCAGGGGAAGGTTTCCTCTAATAAGGGAGAAATTGGTGATGCGACTCCATTTAATGACGCTGTCAACGTACAGAAGATTTCAACGCTCTTGATGGAGTACGGTTATCAATTGCGAGGCAATGAAGTTATGTACAATGGACACACTGGACGTAAAATCAATGCCCAAGTTTTCTTAGGACCTACTTATTATCAACGTCTTAAGCATATGGTGGACGACAAAATCCACAGCAGAGCTAGAGGTCCAGTTCAGATTTTGGTGAGACAACCTATGGAGGGTAGGGCGAGGTTAGTATAATATATATATTACTAATTAATGGTGACTAAATTTTTTTGTAATATTATAGAATTTACGTTACCGTCTAATGGTATTTTGAAATTCAAATTTTTTAATATAGAACGTTTTCTTTAAGTTTTATAATTAAATATGAAATTATTGTGTAACATACTTAAACTTTATTTTTTTTTTTACAGAGACGGAGGTCTTCGTTTCGGAGAAATGGAACGTGATTGTCAAATTAGTCATGGAGCTGCTCAGTTTCTGCGAGAACGTTTGTTCGAAGTTTCCGATCCATATAGAATACACGTATGCAATTTCTGTGGTTTAATTGCTATTGCAAATCTTAGAAATAATACCTTTGAATGCAAAGGATGCAAAAACAAGACTCAAATTTCGCAAGTCAGATTACCTTATGCGGCCAAACTTTTATTCCAAGAACTTATGGCAATGAATATTGCACCTCGACTTATGGTTACATAGATAAAACTTTGTACAAGTATACAATGTATATTTATTAATTTTGTTGTAACATTAGATTTAATGATTTAAATATTTGTATAATTAGATTTTTAAGCAATGAAATAAACTTTTTTTTAAGTATATTTCGTAGTATTTTGTCAGTATCTAAAACATTAAACTTTCTAAGTTTAGCCTTCTGCTAGTAAATGGGATTGTTTTTACTGTTTAATATATCATCACTCTAAAAAACTTAAGGTACTATGTATAATTGTATGTATAAAATTAAAATATTAAGAATATTGACGAATTTTTATTATTAAGTTTATTCGAAAATTATTAAGACAATAATAAATTTACAATGTGTAGTAAATTTTTATTCAGAAAGGAGGCGTAAACTGATAAAAAATATATTAAATAAAAAGTACTATAAAAAATCGCTCCGCCCTGGCAGCAATTATTAATTAAAATATTAATAAAAAAATAGAACATTTCGATACCAGTGCGAGAGAGCGAGTTTAGCCCCGTGGGGGCGTTTGCCCCCCAAAGCAAGGGTGAAAAGTCCACGCGAGGTTGAAATCACTTCCTTGCTTGTGTAGCGAACCGTATTTTTTGATATGACAGGAACAAAGCGAGATTTAGCATACGCTTTTTAATTCGAGCTTGCGCAAAATCAAGCTTTGCGTACGGAGTATCAAAAACCTATATTTACTACATTTTTCCAAAAATAATACTAAAAATATCCATAACTCGAATTTTCCCATAGACCATAGTAACGCGACTTTGCTCATGTTTTGATATCTCAAATTAAATTTCAAAATTCGAGCTAAATCCTTGTCTCAGATGATACTCTACTTATTAAAAAAGTTTAAAATGCAAAACAATTTAAGAATTGTATTTGGCTGTTAATCAATATAAATGTAAATTTTAATATTTTTTATTTCAAATCTTAGTTCATATTATTATGTAGGATTAATTTTAGGCCCATATTTATTCTATATTTAAAGAATTTGAGCATATTTTATCAAATGGTTAAAAAATATAATCATGTGTTGATACAAAATGAGAAAACATATTTAAACATTCAACTAAAAAATCAATAAAAAATAGAAGTTCATGTATTAATCTATACTCATTAAAAGGGGCTGAAGTGTTCGAGAAAGGAAAAGGGCCTTTCTTACCGATATACAAGCTGTCACCTTAAATATACGTGATTTTGTTGAAAAAAGTTGGAGATTCAAGAACTCATAGTAATATATTTACTAAATTTTATCTTGATTGGATGATTTTTGGTGTACCTGATTTTTATTGAAATAGGTCTGGCGTATATACCTGTAGTACGAACTTTATGAGGAATATATCCAAATACTCATTATTGTCTTAAAAAAATAGTTTGTGTGTTTTGTGTTTTGTGTCAAGTTTTCAAATACTATTACTACTACTAAAATAGATCTTGTAATATATTTAAAAATTTTAATAAAAAACAACAATTTTATAGTCAAATACTAAAAATTACATTATAAATGTTGCTCTAGAATAATAATGTTTTAAAATGTAAGCTTTTGTCAATGATTTTTTCATATAAAATCTAACAAAAATAAAAACGTTTGAAAAATCAATAAGATATTCTTACAAAGAGAAGCCCAGGCCACCGGATCATGAATTTTGCTCAAACTTTCGGATCTGTTTTTAGGATCTGCGATTTCAGTTAATAATATAAATTTTACTATTAATGCGAGTATAGTTGCGTATACATATACACTTGCTGCTTGATTGCTCAGTGCGACTAATAGAGTTCATGACGTATTCTAACTTTTTATTAAAATCTTCGCAATCGCAAATTCATCAAAATTAGCGCTTTGCCTTGATATTGCTAAGGTCTCAAATCTTGACCACTATTTAAGTTGATGTGTATACAAAATGCATTGAATTAATGATGATATTCAAATTAAATATTTATTTAATAATAAGCTGTGATACTCAACATTAGAATAGTAATATGACCGTAGCATCATAAGGGTTTATAAATTAACGATAAATTTTGAGTGGAGTTCAGAATTTAGAATGCACATTAATTAATTACTATAAATTTAGAATATTAGAAAAATTAATCTTATATACCATTTCATAGAACTAGAAAATATAAAATGTTTGAAAAATAATGTATGTAAACCTTTAATGATTTGAACTGGTACATTTAGAATCCCTTATTTTATGCGTTATGTCGTATATATTTAGAGGACCTTTTTTAGAATACTCATATATAAGCTAAATATGTTTTTCTTTAAGAATGAAATTATTATTTTAATATTTTAATTTTTAATATCGGTGAAGTGAACATTCTAAAATTATTATTTATTGGAAATATTGGTTTACGATATTTCTATACAATCGACAATATGAAGTTTATAAATTGACGATTTAAACGTATGAATATGCCGATTCTAAAATATGAACTTCTAAATTTATAGTTATTGAAGTACAAGCATTCTAAATTTCGAACTCTACTCTTCTCTCTAAAGTTGAAATAGTAAAAATCACTAAAAAATAGTGTATATGCACTAAATGGCCTAGTGCGAAATGCTCCACTGTGAATTAGTGAATACACACTAATTTAAAAAATGGGATATGTGCACTAATGAAATTAGAGAAATGTACACTAATGAAATTAGTGAAATGTACACTATTTTAATATTAATATTTCACTATTTTATTATTGAA
>JAPYZA010007156.1:0-10394 GCA_030522685.1 Eupelmus azureus
TGCAATAATGGTACAATATTGATTTAGAACCAACATTTACTCCTGAAAGTTACTTTAAGGATTAAAACCTACATTTTAAACTTTTATAAAGATTAAAATGTAGGTTTTAAACTTTTTACTTCCAGGTTTCGCACTTTTGAGTACAGAGGGTATTTCAAAAATATAAACTTTTACTTTTAATAGGAATGTAAATTTTGCTTCTCTCGAAGAGAAATACCAATGAACGCTATATATAATGAGGTAATGAATTTGACAGAACTCTCGTTAGGACGAACTAAAGCAACTTTGCAGATTAGGTCAACGGATAACAAGTCACTGCAGCAGCTATAGTAAATCTTTACATATTCAAGCGTTTTTGAAAAATTTAAGGACGGGAAAAGCAGAATTGACTACCATTTTACGAGTAACGAAAAAATTTCTTATTTTGTTAAATTAAGAGAGAAGCACCGCAGAGAGTAACTGTAACCGCATAAAAGAGAAAAAACTCCTCTCTTTTCTAAAATTGGAACTTCTTCAATTAAGGCGACATACCTACTTAACTCAATGCACTGCATTAAAAACAGAGTCGGCTTTCAAGCGAGCTGAGGCCGTTGGCTCATTTATCTTGTAGTTGTCTTTTCCTTCACGTAATTAAGTTTTTGCTAAAATGTAAAAAAGCTGGGTGTGATAATGCTTTAAATGTTAAGAACTTGAAGAATTTAGCTATTAAGGACGAGCCTGGACTGCTAAAAAAACAATTTTCTTTACCACTCGTAGGTGCAAGTTTATTTAATACAGAATACTTCTTCTCCTAATGAACCTAAACATTTCATGGCTCAGATAATAAACAATATCCGGCAACCAGTTGAATATCACCAAACTCCCTCTCAACCTCAACATTAAAACAAAGGACATATTCTATACCTAAACACTATCGTCACCGACAAAAAATCGGAGCGGAACAAACTTAAGGTCCTGAGGTATATCGCTCGATCCTCAAGCTCGTGGGTATATACACGAGGAGGCTAAGGTCGCGGCTGCAGCGGCTCTATACACTCAAAGGTCACAGCGCGAAATATACAGGCTGCTTTCCAGATCAATATCGTATACACCAGCTGTGGGTGTCGTCCCCGCACAAAGCCGATTCTTTTCTCTGTCTCTAGACTGCATCGGCTTTTTTTTACCCCCTTGGTGCGGGGTATTTTTAATTAAGACGCTCCTATCGGCGGAAATAGAGAAATATTGTTGAGAGCACGTGAGATGGGTTATTGTATGGGATGAGGGCTGGGTGAGCTGCAGATTTTGGCCGGATGTGGGCTTCGGAGAGGGACGAGTGGATGATCAAATGGGTTGTTGAATTAATTGGTGCTGGGATTTAGTTACGTTTGGCGGTTGCGTTCTGTATGGGTGTGTGATTTGGATTTAAGATTATTTTCTTTGAGTAAACTTTTTTGTTAATTGAATGTAGTTTTAAGTGTTATATTCATGTAGGTATTACAATTTTAAGATAAATTTTATTGTGAATAAAAAAATAAAATAAAATTATTAAATTATTATTATGATTAAATAAAGATTATTGTAATTTTATAAATTTTTCAACTTTTCTTTAAATAAAAAAAATTTTTTGTTTCATAATACCCTGTATAAGGGAGCAAAATTACGTAGCCTTCAGATCAAACTTGTTCATTTTTAATGTCGCGTGAGTTCTCAATAAAATAGACTTTTAAAATTTTTAAATATTATTTAATCTCCGAGGCAAATAAACCTTTATATTTTCAGGTAACAATGCTTACAGGGTCAATAATAATTATGGCCTTTCAACTTAAATTATTTAAAGGAATTTTTTGAAATACTGTAGGCAGTTTCATTACAGTTCTTTCTTTTGATCCAATTAACTGTATTGGTGAATTTCGAAAGAATTTCATGTGAATATCTTTATACCGGGTGTATATAAGTGTAGATAAAAATAAAAAATACTAAAATTAGATCTAATCTATAAAATATAAAACTTCTAATAATAAATCATAAGTTTGAACAATTATCTTTCAATCTATAACAGTAGTTTTATACGCAAAACTTGTTTTTTATTTGCAAGCTAAAAATGTTAATCGTAGTATGTATCAAATATAGCAATGTAATTAATTAGATATTATGATGATATATATTATGCGTTTAAAAATTCTAGAATAATTTCAATAAATAATAGAATAGAATAATCAATAAATAATAGAAAAATATAAAAACTCAAAGTTTTGGAAAATTTTCTTGATATTTTCGGCTTTCCAGATTTAGTTGATACTTTGAGTGATATATTTGATAACAGATGAAATATTTTATAATAAAATAAACTTTACGGATTTCATTTTCGTTCAAAGAAAATAAATACATATATGTTGTTTAATGCCAGCGTTTTAAGCATATATTAGCTTTTTTATAACATTATAACCAACCACTATTACCAAATGTCCGTAAAACTTTTGTACTGAAAGCACAAACAGAACTTTTCTAAACTTAAAAAAAAATTCAAAAATAATTCTATATATATTTTGGAATTAAAAAAAAACCCTTTCCTAAAATTTTAAACTCTACTGAATGTGTATAAATTCTTACAAAACTTAAAGCACGAACATATCAGCCATTTATCATACTATTCGAATGGTTTATTTATTTATAGACAGAATGGCCATTAGATTACCTATACATTTGCGCTCGGAGCTTCTTCCACCGTAAGTGGTCGTCGTCGCAAAATAGAAGACCTTGAAAACTTTGTGAACTTATTATTTTAAGTTTATAGAAGTTACGTAATCGCCTAGGAGGATATATAAAACATTTAGCTCACATTTAATTTTGTTTCTCACCTTCGTCCAAAAATTATTTCATTCGATTCTCTGCTAATACCTCGAGCTTATTGACTTCGCGCAAGCTGACTGGCTGACTACATTATTATATAACAATTGAAAGAACTGAAATTAATAAATGAAATATTATAAAAATGCAAGGACATAAAATAAAAAAGTTTATAAGTCATTCATAATTTATAAAATTAATTGTAAGATTTTGATGTCCTTCATTTGTCTTTTTCAAATTACACTATTTCATTTTTTTTTTTTTATTGTAGGCGCATCTTGCCAAGGAATCTGCCCACCAATTTAACGTTGGCAGTCCGCAAAAGAATTAAACTTCAACAGGGATTTTGAGATATTACACAATTTGTTATTAATTCAGCTTCACGACTGGTCAAAAATTTTGCACTAAATCTTTCAGTATTTTCTGTCTAAAAATAATTGGTAAGTGTACTCTAAATAAATCTTAAATGTATCCGTTTGACAAATAGGTATATAAATAGACCACATCTTTAATTTTAATGTTTTTAAAACAATCATTTCAAGCACTTACACAGTAAGTATTTGAAAAATAAAATTTCTTTACAGCCACAGAAATTGGCAAGTAACTAAAAGACCCAAAAAAGCAACAGTTTCCAGAGTATTTCGAAATAACAAAAGCATATTCCGGAAAAGGTTCGACAAAAAACCCCAAATCCCTTTTTAATTACAAAAAAATAAATTTCCATTGTAACCTCAATCACAATCATACCATATTTACATAACCCTAACACTTCCCTACAAAATTTCATCAAACACTTTGCGCAACACCTCGGAGCACCAGCGAACCGTCCAAAATCATTTCCCGAAAAGCCAGAGAGCTGCATTTAGGGAGTCCCAATGCCAACGTAACAACTTCCTATCCGCACCGTGAATCCGTCAATAAAAAAAAAATAGACTCGCGGCCTTGTGATCTAACAATAAGCAGCGTTGGATTGCTGCTGGCTCGTGCGCGATTTTCCCTCGTGGGAAAACAGCTGACGCGCCTCTAAGCGCTTACCAGTCGATTGTTGCTGATTGATAGGACAGAAAAAAAGGAGTCGCATAGTGAGCGACTATTTTCAGCTGCGTTTTATTTTTATGGTTTCGCTTTTTGGCTTTACGACCGAGGAGGTGTTTGCTTTGAATCATGATTGCTTTTATTGCGGCGTTGTTGCTAGGTGAGTTGGTTTTTTGGGAGTAGTATAGATGAGCCGGTGATAAAAATTTACTGACTTTTTTGTTTGCTGGCTTGCGTAAGAGATTGCAGTTTTCTGGCTCGATTGCTTTTTTTAATGGGAAAGAAGACTCAGCTTTTGAGGTGTAATTGAACTTGGGAATTAAAAGTGTATGACGAATGAACAGCTGACGTTTTTTGCAAATATACTTTTTTTATGTAAGCTGATTAATAAAGACATTGATAAAACTTATCAGTGTTTTATTTTCAAGCTAATCTTGATAAGATCAATTTCTAAAGTCATCGGCTAATCGAAAGTTCAACACAGAATTATATATTAAGAAAGATGTCAAAACATTCTATCATTTTTAATGAAGAGTGACTGTAATTAATGAAATATCGGTTCTAATAATGTACCAATATGTAAACACGTAAAGGATATACATTTGAATATTCTATACCAGTTATATAATTTTGTTTAAATTTATTTGAACAAGGAAAAAATTTGAATATCATCAAACGACGCGACTTTTATAAACGCACGTGAAAGTGTCACATGCTTTACGGTAATTACTCACTGGTGAAACTTTATTCTGAAATAACTTAATGATTTGCATTTAATGCTTACAGTTCTGACAATTGTATTTGCTAAGAAAACAATTAAATGATAACTTATTAAGTTTTCATACTTACATAAACTTTAGTTTAATTTTCATTAAAAAATAAAAATTAAAACAAAATTAAAAAATAGGCTAATCATGCTTGATTTGATACTGTATTATAGATTTATCTCTAATCATTTTTTATTTTTATATATCAAATCTTTACGATGCAATACTCAAAATTATTATTAAATTTATTGTCAGGGAAAGAATGAATTTTCTAGAATATTTTATAATTTAAAAACAGCTTTTTTTAAACAAAATCAAATAAATTATTACTAAATAAATAAATCGAGTTACTGATTTAGTTTTTATTCTTAGCTACCTTATTTTAATTAAATTAGATTCGAATGAAGGTGATAAATAGTACTGTAGTGCTGATGATAATAATATTAAAAAATGCTATATTTTGAACTATTATTACATTCGCAAAATTTCATAAAACATCAAAAAGTTACTTACTAACAATACATATAAAGTGAGGTAAGAAAACTCGGAAAAATTGTAACTGCAAGTTTCTAACGACGTTTTGTTGGCTTGGTACGCCTATTAAACTCTTAGAATAATAATAAATCTACGTATGTTAACTATAGTCAGAAGATTTTTTTTTCATGTAGAACTACACTAACAATATAGAGAGATAAAAAGGGAAACATCCCTAGAAATTTATAGTTTCATAAAAGTCCTTACCACCACCAAATAAAAAAAAATCTAATTCATCTTGCAAAAAATTTACATTTTCCGCAAACTCAGCTCGACCAACCTATAGTGTCAACGTTCTCAAATCCACCACACCACAATGAAACCATCTTCGCAAACCCTACCCTAAACCTTCCATAACAAAAGAATCCCCGCTCCGGCACGAGCAAAAAGCTCCTTGTACAAGCGCTACCACAACGCTGAAAAGATATATTTGTTTTTCTCAGAACTCGGCGCATCCGAATTTTCTTGAGCCCGCGCAGCTATAGACTCGAACGCGCGGCCCCCACTATGCAAGTACGTGCCAATTCTTCGGCGCTGCCACGCTCGCGTTCGGATGATTTATCGTCGTGTTCAGCGACTGTCAAGCACGTTAATATGGGATTTACGCGACGTGTGCGGCCCTCCTGGGTTCGAGATGTGACTCTTAGGTGAAGAGATTTTTATTCGTTCGGTT
This sequence comes from Eupelmus azureus, assembly GCA_030522685.1. NCBI lineage: Eukaryota > Metazoa > Arthropoda > Insecta > Hymenoptera > Eupelmidae > Eupelmus > Eupelmus azureus. Next base: position 5,836 of record JAPYZA010007156.1, read on the forward strand.
AATTTTCTTTTCTGTCAGACGGGATGGATTACTATATGTTTTGCTTTGTTATGTTTGGAAATGTGTCGCTCAACATTTTTATAAATTTCTTATAGTCAGAAGGTGTTGATTGTCTGTATTTTTCTTTCAAAGGTGCGACATTAGGTTCGATTTAAGTAATCTTTTAGAATTAAGTGTTTTTAATGAATTAAGTGGTTATTAAATATAATAATCTACTACGAAGAAATTTTTGATAGTACAAATAGTATTATTCGAATATTGGTATAAATTATTATTATTATTTTTTTTTAATTTTAATAATAGTGGTTAATAAGAACTTGATAAATAATTTTGCGAGTTAGAGATGAGTTTCTTTATTATTAAAGTTATTATGAAATACTCACACTACCAACAAATTTAAATTACAATACTTATAAATTTACTTTAAATACGATATTATTACATTACAAACCCTTTATAGGTCGTAATAATGTCACGAAACCAGCAGAACGAAACTTGAAACTACTAGAGAGAACAACTTTAAAATTCTCTCGATGATTTATTTTAGCTGTTATAGCTTATAGAATGTTGATTGTGCATACAATGCCAAGCTTTCACGTTAATTACAATGTTTACGAATCGCTAGCGTCGAATAAAGCACGTGCAATTAAAATTCAAATTTCAGAGTCTCGATTAAATTTAATCACTAGTTAGATAGATGGGTAGATATAGTCGTATTAAACGAGCTTTATACCTTCAGTTTAAACGAAAATATATACTAATATAGTATAAGTATTTAAGCTAAGGATACTATTATTTATTGATTAATACGCTTTACTAATTAATTAAACCATGTTGACATACTAAAAACAAAATTTATTTAAAAAATCTCCGAATTCTCTCATTTTGAATGTAGAATATCTAAAAACATCTAAAAAAATTAAAAATATCCTTTAAAAATAATAATTCTTAGAAAAAAAAGTAATTAATAATAAATAAATAAAATTAAAGACCACTCAGAAACTTATTAGTAAGTAAAGCATCGATCACGTCCAACCAGAACTTTTTCAAACTCTCAATAGGTCGCTTCCACGTCGTTAACGGTAATATTCGACCAGCAAGTAATCGCAAGTAATCGTTCCGCAAAATCGAGAACGCGCATGGTGACGAAGGATAAAAAAGGTGTAGTCACCGATGCGGCTTGAGGCTCGCCTTGAATCTTTTGACCCTGAAATTCGACATAGAAGTAAGAGTATCTGCGAGGGGGCCGCTAGCGAATTGAGGTTAGTTTTTCTGTTGTCAAAAGAGGTCGAACTGTTGTTGTGGTGTGTTCGTCTGTACGAGGACAATTGGAGCCGTGATTCTGGGCACTAGTGCATTACTGGTATTTGCCCCGCGCGGATGGAAGGTCAAGCGAGGAATTGAGATTGGTTTTTTAGATAACAGATTTATTTTTGTGTTTTTTGTATCTGATTAAAAAACTCCAAAATTCTGAAAATTTCGAAAAATGAAAACAGGAATAACATAAAAATTATCCGAAGTTTCTTGATGAATTTAAGTTCCTAATAAAAGATTAAATTAATAATAATTTAATCATGAGTTGTCGTGGGACCATTATTTTAACGGTGATATTAATTCGTGACTGAGCTGAACCGATTATTATCTACTTTCACAAACATATCCTAATTGCCTTTTTGCATTTTTTAATATCTACTCCTAAAATAAGCATTCAATAAATTTTCTTTATACATGAGTTTAACATAGAATTGCACATTAGGAAATGTACAAAAAAAATGAGAAATTGAATATTCGATTTCTCAGTCTCTTTAAACTCTTAAAAGTACACGCACCACACGCGCGCACGCACACATTTAAACACAACATATGACAATAGAGCACTGAGAGTTTCGATACTTACATACACTCAGAAACATTCTACACTTATGTAATTAAAACAAGATTATTTTAATTTCTGTAATCCGAAATTACGAAATTATGAAAAATGAAAATGAATTAATTTTAAGTCAATGGATTAATAGGTAAATTCAATAGAACGTACACAATAATAGAAAATAACCAAAAGTTTGTTTAAACAAATAATTGTTTAAACAAATTTAACAAAATGTATGAAATTTGATATTTCACAGAGAAAAATGTGACGAATCGAATGAAGTATTTCTCTCTGGCAGGAAACAAATAGTTCAAGAGATATTTAATAAAAAAGGTTAATAAATAAAGCCTATATTAAAGCACAGGCAACCGGATAGAAAGAGAACATTCGATTTCAAACTCCAATAAAATTCAATAAAAAAAACATAAAATTAATCTACATAAATCAACACACATAATATGACATAATTACACAAATTAAATACAACAGAAATAAATAAATATAAATAAACAAAGAATAACAAATAACAAGACACAAAAAACACGCACAATAGATATAGCGAATATTCAATTTGTAAGGAAGGATAATCGCAGCGAGGGTATAAATAGGCGATAGCCAGGCTATCTAGGACTCACTTGGTATCGGAGCATAAGTGCAATTACCTTTCCAATACCTTACATGTAAAAGCAAAAGCAATCAATAAATCTCAGAAAAAAAACGTAAATCTCGGATTTTGTAACTTTAATTTATCAGAATCTTCACAGAAAAATTTATCTCGAAGAGCTAAAGACGCTACCAAGCCATTACGTGCGAGGTAGCGACGGAAACGCTCTTTGGCAAGGATCGGTGGACGAAAGACGCTATCAAACCAATAAGCGCGAGATAGCGACAGAAAGCCCACCGAGCCAGCACGCAACTTCACCAGGTGTGATTTGCGATCCGAGCACTCGATTGAAATTCGTTGTGGTCAACAAATTCGGGGTGTAGCATCCGCTGCATACGAACCCAAAAAGAACCTGGACCGTCACAATATTGTATTTAAATGTTTGGGTAAGCTTTATCAGTTTTTTTCTTTTTTAGTAAAAACTAAAAATACACTTTCAATGAAACCTATTAGAAGCTATAAAAGAAATAGGCAAAATAGTCGTCAATTAATTCGTGTGCGGCCATATTATTAACGGCTATACTCTCTTAGGATGTAATGATTAAATTTTTAAGTAAAGTTTAAAAGTAGATAGCGTGAAAAATAGTCAGCAAAATTTCAATGAACCCGTATGAAATTTTTACCGTTTTACTTGAAAAGTGTCAAGGTCTCTCACGAAATAAAAAATACAATTATCATTAAGTCGTGTCATATTGTTTGCGTATGCTTTATATTTTAAGAATTTTAACATCTAGAGTAAGAAAACAACAAAATTTGATAATAATTTTATTACAAAATAAAATAGTGAAATGTTTAAATAATATAATAAAATATTACGGTTCACTTTTTTTCAAACTAATTAAATTAATATTTTGCAACTACAACATTTTAGAAAATACCTGTATCAAAGAAATTGGTACATTCTCAAATAGACCAGAAATTCATTTACAACTCTTAAGCGTGCGAAGCTTCTAGTAAAGATACTACAAAAACATTCTAAAAACAAATCTGAACCAATCCCAACACCTCCAACACAAATTCACCCTCTTACAATTTCACATATCATAAAAAAAAAGAAAAAAAAACGAAAAACCAATCTCACCCCTCGCCCTAATCTAAATATACCCATCAATTGCAAAGCGGGGCGCTAAACACCTAGGGGCGGGGGGAGGGGGGGCGAATATATAGATTCGATCACACACGCAGACCAGCTCATGCCGCACCGGCCGTGATCTATTATTAATGAAGCCGCGGGCTTGACCCTGAAAAATATTCGCGCGGAAATCACAGAAGTCGGCGCGGCTCTATATGCGAGCCGCTCGAGGAGGCTCGATTCCTTTTTTTAAAACTCCCGCGCTTCCCGGCTTTTCCCCGGATCGTCTGCTACGCTGCTGGTATATCTTTACGTAACGAATACAGTTTGAGAGGTAAGAGCAGCGCGTTCTTTTTTTTTTAGGTGCTTAACGAGATTCGAGTGGCTTAAAAATATACGCGGTGTGGGTACCGTGTTGTGAGTGTTGATGACGGCTTGAGCGACGGAGGAAATGTGGTAATCTAGCTGAGCCAATCCACACAAAAAATCCCTTTAGCGGTTCCAAAAACTTGGAGAAAAAAATTTTGAAGTACACCTGTGCGACCTTGTTTTTCTTCTTCTATGGGTCATACATTAGACAAAAAAATTACTCTACACACGATTTTTAAAAACTTTTTTTTTTATTAACAAATTAAGATTTTAATCTAACTGCTATTATCTATCACGTACAACATGAAAATAAAAAGAAATTGTTATAAATAAAAAAAATGAAACAATCGATATTACCGTTCTTTAACGGATAAAAAACGGCAAATTCCTGTGCAGGTCCGAAGGTCTTAGCATCATTTCATCACGGTTTTTCAGAGTGTGTACTGCTAACTTCCAGTGAAGTCGGCAGTACACATGGTTTTTTTTTTAAAATATTGCAACTGCAAAATTCCTACTTTAACGAATAAGTAACGGATAAAAAACGGCAAATTTTGATAATAGTACTTTTACGATTAGAGAAAAGT